>JAOUZG010026054.1:1863686-1886962 GCA_026289955.1 Argiope argentata
TAAAATAAAATCATTATATGGTAAATTCAGACTTTTTAGAAAAACATGTAGGAATTAAGCACGTAGAATATCATTGCAAAAACAAATTGCAATTTCTGGATAAGTTAAATTTAAATCACGTCAGCCATATTAAAAATAATAGGATTGACTATCTAAAACAAGTAGAAAGAATTAAAAAATTGTTACAAATCCAAAAATCATGCTGCTGAATATTATAATATTCCAGAGAAAACAATTAACAGGAACACTTTATACAAATTTTAAACTCTGCTTCTTTTTAGTTTTGATACTATATTTAGCTATAAAATAAAACTGCGACATAAGACTTCATGAGGACTAGTCTCAAACATACAGATGATTTTAGGATAACATCATCTCTAACCTCTGATAGACAAGTTTTGAAGACCGTCATTACCACTAGATTAATCAGCCTGTTTTTTGTTATTTTAAAAATCAATCTTCAAAACATTGCATTAATTATTCGCAAATAGTTTTATTTTTATTACTGGAAGTAAACATATTAAGCTCCAGCGTACATTTTTCATTTCTAACTAGCGACTAATTATATTTAAAAAAATGTTAATCCATTTCTCACATACATTTTTTATATTTTTTTACAGTTACATTATTTCTATTATCAAAACATTTAGTATGTATTATCGGAAAACCAATAAATCAAAACTAACTAGTTTATTTTCTTCTTCGTCGAAACAATCAATAATCGTGATTCTAACAAATTAGCCTCACTAGTAAACTGGAGTAAACAGTTCAGATTTAATTAAACAACTCGGGTTTATTTTTTCTTGGTGAACTGTAATTGAATGAAAACAAGAAGTAAACGTAACTTTATTTCGGCAAAGTAACTTAGATTTCAGACCTTTTTTCTGGTTTCTATTTTGTTCACTCCTTGATGTATAAATACGCCAAGAAACTCTATACAAGGCTTTCTACATCTTAACTAAATTGCTTCTGCGATAGTGTCACAGGGCTTAGAAAGTGGAGGAGAATAAGATTTTTGAGAAAAATGACAAATTAGATTAGTGTAGATTCAAAAGAAGGTTGCTTCTATCCCAATGCACCAACCAAAATAATTTTCTGTTCAAGAATCACTTTTGTGCTTAAATGATGATGGTAAATTAATAATGTTACTTTTTTTGACTATGGGCCGTGTCAATGTAGTTTTAACTATTGTATTCTTTAACAAACGAAGCAAAAACATTTGGATTTCAATAGATCAATTGTTAGAAAATTTAGTAATAGATATATTCTTTTTTTCTAGAATTATGGAAAATATTATACTTTTAATGTTATTCTTTATCATGATAAAGTTTGTTATGTTATACGTATGTACCAACTACTATATTCTATTACTGACGAATGACAAACATTTTGATATGAAAATATCAATTCTAATAAAATTTAACAATATAATGATACCGTGATCAATATCGTTTTATCAAGATAATAACTATAGAATTTCATATTATCTATAAATTGCATCATAATAATATACCCAGTTAAAAGGTGTGCAAAACTGTACAGAAACTGATGAAAGTAGATCCACCAGGTTATATAATTTAAATAATAAATTTTAATCTAAAAACTAAGAAGTAAAAATAAATACCATTAAAAATGACATTTTCCCTCCATTTTCCATCTTGACTACTACGAATATCATTATATCTGAAGTAACAAAAAAAATTATACATATGTGTGGAATATAACATAAGCGTTGCCTGATCTCTATTTATTGGTATTTCGGAATATCATAACCAATTGCAATGGTTAAGAATTGCAGTTGCAGCTTTATGGAGGTGGAGTGCAAAAAAATAATTATATTAATATTATGACCTTACATATTCTTTTATTCTCTATTTCGTTGATTGCTTTTTTGTGTGCATTCCTTGTTTTTCTTTAATTTCAGAAAACACTAAATTCCATTAAAGAAAAGTGTTAAAAATCGCCTTTTTTGAAATTTTTCTAGTCAACAGTTTGTTACAACATATATAATATCTAATTATTTACAATCTATATTCCATAGTCAAATCAATTTTTCAGTCATGAATTTACATTTATTTTTCGTTGCAGTAAAGTTATGATAATTTTAAACAATAATATTGAACAGAAAAAAATGATGTTTTGAGCTTAATGCAGTAAGTCATATCTAGACTCTCCGACACTCCACAAATGCAAAAAGAATTAAACCATGAAACTAAATCACCTGACCGCCGCAATAGCAATACTGGAAGGAACTATGGTTCAGCTTTAATGGCTACTACTGGTCACAGTACATCCCCCCCCCCAAAGGAAGAACGCCCCGCCATCGAGAGGAGGAGTCTAGCTCCAGCCTCTTAATGCATCCTCCAAGGGTGGTGAAATCCAATCACCATTCCAGAAGCATCTCATCTTCATTTCAATGTGCCCCCCCCTTGGGGATAGCTTAATACGGTAAATAAAAACCATCTCAATTTAAATTCAAATTTGTTGCTGTAGAATATTTCAGACAGATAAAAATATTTCTGAAATAAATGATTTTGACAATATAAATTCATTCCATGAAAAACGACAAAAGAAGAACTGTCAAAAGTAATGCATTTCTCCTTTCGAAAATCAAATATGAATATAAATTACTGGAATTGTTTTTTAAGAAACATCCTTTTGAATAAAACCGAATTTATTTTTCACTATGCAAAACAGTTTTAAAAACCGATTAATTCAAACATTTCCAATAACCTTTTGTTCGAGTTAATAATCTTCTTTCTGGACCGCCTTTTACGTGTTGCTCAATAATTAATTTTCGAGCCCTGGGCGACAAAGTGCAATTTTGTAACATCCCCTCTTTAACAAAGACAAAACACCACTCATCCACAAAACAGGCAATGACATACGAGTCCAGCATTAAGTTAACGGCACTGCGTCCTTCGGAACTCATACATCACATCTTTTGTTTTCTTCACAACTTCCACAATAAGATGATGAATGGGCGACATGGAATTTCGGGCCGACATTCCCTTTTACGCCTTTATGAGTCGGACTACAACGAAAATGTTTATGTAAGCTCGGCGGGGAGTCGTACGCCCGCAATTTTCGACGTTTTTTTTCCTGTCTCTCTCTGGCGCAGTCGATACCATTGATTATCCTTCTTTTGTTTGCGGATGGGCTCTTTTGCACAGAAAAAAAAAGACGAAAGACAGCAGTTATTTATGACACTTTGGGTTGTTTAAACATAATCCACTGTTTTTTTTCGTTTTTTTTACTTTTTAACTAATCTGTTGATATATAAAGTAAAAAAAAAATCAATAAATGCAGCTGAAAAATGCTGTTCCTTTGATAAATGTTTGTAGTTAAAAAAAAGTTAATAAGAACTTGCACGGGTGTGTTTTTAATCGATATGGAAAAAAAGATAGAGATATTTGAAAAACAAAATATAAAATAATCATTCCATCCTTAAGATTAGATTTTGGTAGAGTGAGCTTTAAGAACAGAATTTAAAAATTAGGTGAATTAATAAGTTTTAATAATTGTAGATCAATGACTGAAATTCTAGATTATGTTGCATAAAATTATTTGCCTTCTATGAAAAGAATATTGATATACAAATCTATATTTGGTATGGTAATTTCTTCTCGTGTCCCTGATGTGTATAGTAACAGCGTGTGAGAGTGCAACATCACCTCACCAATTATGGGATGTCCCTCGAATTAGAGGGGTGGTTAGTGACCGGTATGGACGTTAGGGCTCAAATATTGTCTCTTCCTCACTACTATTAAGATCATTCAATCGAATTTACAAATCTTTGGGAAGGGTGGTTATAACTTTCAAGTACTTATTGAAACTTTTTTTTCTTTTGTAGTTAAGCAAGGGATAAGCTGTTTTTAAAGAAATATTATGTATGTCATTGAATTGGTTTAAAAATGGAAGCTAAAATGTTAAAGCAGACAATGTAGTTAATCCGAAATTAGGGACTTTATTACTTATAAAATGCTCTTGAAACGGCGTATGAAAATTATGACGGATTCTGCTTCGTTCATACTTCTCTGTTCCAAACTCAGAAAAAGTGGATGCAAAAAAAAAATCATGCCAACCAGGAAAATTTTCCGATGAAAATGGTATGTTGTACAATAAATTTTATGCCTGGAATTTGGGCAAACAGTTATATAGGCACACTTACCAGATATCAGAGTTGATTTTTTTCTATGTCCTACTGGCACCACATAAATGTTTGAAGCATTGAACATTTTCTGCTGATTCTAAATAGAAGGAGAAAACATATCTTGTTGAGCTTAATAGCCACTTGCTGCTTTTTAAAATATTTCGAGGGAATTTGATCCTTGAATGAAATTTTATTAATTTGAAATCAGAGAAAGGAAATAAAAACTATTAAGACACTTAATGTGTGTCTTCACTAATTAAACTGATTCTTAAGACGATGCTTTATAGTTGAAAGTTATGTTTTTTGACTGGTAAATCTTATAGTCGTTCTATTTCAAAACATTTATATGGTACCCCTTACAGTGCTTCCAAAGGCTATAATTTTATAAAACACACCGTGCTCTAAATACACCGAATTATTAATACCGAAGAATTTTACTTTAAAAGAGAACATTGAGTGTAAAGTAAGAATACATGTTTTTCCATGTGACAATTTGCTTATTAACGAACTTTCTTTTAATCGCATATTGATTTTTGCTTTTGTATAGACATTAAACTGATTATTTTCATATTAGAACATGGTGTTTTGGGGATGATGTTTTGGGCGTCAACAAAAATCCGTAGGTGAAAAATAAAAATTTTAACCTGTAGTCGAAAAAAAAAAATTGTTATCTGTACGAGGATCTCAAAAAATCAGCTTTTAATAACTTCTTACGATTGCATTTACAAAAGATTTGATTAAAAAAATAAGTTAATGGCTACAGGAAATAAAATCTAGAAAAATGTAATTTTGAATACTTGATTATATAAAATGAAGCAAATAGGAAAAGTGATATTTTTTTTAACAATCAATGCGGGACAAAGTTTTTTCGAATCGTTTGCAATACTAAAGTGACTAATTCAATGAAACAATTAAAATGAATTAAAATATAACTTAACTTGAACGAGCACATAGTGCTCGACCGTTCTAACTTGATACATTGAAATCTGCAAAGCAGATTTTACTTTAATCTTTATTTACTTATTACTTTATTAAACCACAACACATTCATTATTCGTTTGCCAAAACCTCACATAACAAACGGCTTAACAGCAACTCGCAATCGAGTGATGTTTCGTCGAACGAACAACGTGGCCAAAAATGATGAATTAATAGATGATGCAGAGCAGTGAACCTCCAGTGAAGTAAATGCTGAAAGAAAGGGTAAATTATTGCGTCAGATATTGAGAAGCATCAGGCTGATTAGGCAGTAGTCACGCGTGTCACAAACCCATTTCAAAGTCATGTATGTCACAAAGATAACGCCGTACTCATGATAATACTGTAATTTGTTCGAAAATAATGCTGTATTGTGACTAAATTTTGAATCTTAGTAAATAACAAATACTTTTAGATAAATTTCTTGCAAAATAATGCATGCAATAGAAATAATAAGATGCATTACTGTATTTTTTTAGCTTTTCCGAATGGAGCGCATTGTGCCATTTTATATAGATTTCTATGGATTTTTTTCATTAAATGAGTGTTTCAGAAAAGTTTATTCATAAAACGAGGCTCCATTGCATTTTTTTTTCTTTTTTAAAATAATGTCCCATTTAATAATTGAAAGAGAACTCAGGCTCAGTCACTGTCAATAAGTACATTCATATTAAATTCTATGTATCAGACGCAGAACAATGTGACTTTTTTTGCTATTATTTAAGATAAATAAAGTTATTCCGGGCTCAATTCCTGCATTTTATACAATCAGATAATCACATCTTCTATTTATTCACATACTGCTTTTGTATACGAATAAATGCAAGCAACTTTTCCCCTCCCCCACTTTAATATAAAACTCTGATTGCCAATAAGCGAGAAAAGATTTAACCCCAATTCTGCTAACGGCTCCATTCGCAGCTACTTAAATCCCTCAGGGTTTTCTCTGTGCAACAAGAGAATCAAACGATCCAACCGATGTATGCCATGCCATTGAAAATAATTTCGAATTGTTCCGAAGCGAGTTCCCGAAATGCTCTGCAATATTTATTTTGCCCTTTTAGATCTAGAGTGAGCCTCTTTCATCTGATTATGCAAATAGCAAGCATTTCGAAGACTTACGGCAACACTCTTTAAACACTCTCATTCGGCCCTAAATGGCACTTATTTCGCCATTGTACCAGCGAGGGCATTCGGAAACGCGCATTGATCTCACTTCAGAACAATGCTGGGTCAACCTCCTCACGCCCTTCCCCGCCACGTTCGTCCTGAATGGCGAAGCAAAATCGCGGAAGGAAGTAGTCCAAAAGGGTGCCGAGAATTTTAACGACCTTCTAAATACCGTTAACGATTTCCTGTAATGTCCCTCCAGAAATGCGAAAAGTCCGTACGAAGACGTCCGCTCATTGTTTTGAGGAAGAAATTGGAAGGTATATTTTACGAATGCAATTAAAGACGTCTTGAAAGAGGACCGGGAATGGTGGGCTTTCATTAGTTCCCATCTGATACAAAATTGTGATTTGTGAACAATTCTATGAAAGAAAGTATTGCTTTGAAAGATTCTGAATCGGATTCATTATTTGGCTCATTAGATAAAACATATCAATTTTTGCTTTCCAAGTATTTCTTTTTTATAAAAATTGAAGGAAAAAAATGAAATAAAATTTTAAGTTAAATTTGTATTTGAGGCGCTTATTTGACGGGAATTTTGAATTATGTTTTCTTTACGATGTCCCATTATTATCTATCATAAATAAACTAATCGTATTATTAGACATATATTTACAGAATTGCATAATACTTTTTATATAAAAAGTAAAATAATTCTCGGACATTCAGACGTAATACTAAATTTTCATCTGTGTACATTATCGCTCAGTCTAACTTTTTTATTTTATTTTTAAGCATTCCATTAATACATTATGTGTATTTAATCACATAATTTAACAGTAAATATAATTAATGAATATCCAAGTCATACATACAATCAATTAATAATATATGTGATCAATAAAATTCCAGCCATTAAAAACTTTTCCAATCTTGAATTTTTTTTAACCTTAAAATTTAGATGGATTGAGAATTCTGTTTACTGTGATAATCAGTTAATTTAAGTTTGAAAGGATTGAAGAAGCTTCATCAAAACTTTAACTAATGTACATATTTGAAAACAAAACTGCATATTCAATAACAAAAAAATGGTGAAATGTAATTTAGTTATTATCATAAATAATTTATTTTCTGGATGAATATTGTTAAATTTTAATAATGTACACACGTTATAAAAAAGAAATTGCTAATTAATAACTGATTTATGAATTTGAAAAATTAAAATATTCTAATTAAGGCTTCGTAACGCAAATTGAATTCATGCAATAACATTTTCTGGAAAATAAAGAGATTTCTGAACAAAGAATATCAAGTAATTCCTAAATGTTTCACATTGCGAAGCCAATTCTAAGCTATTTTTAGAATTTTCAACTTAAAGGTTCGATGCTATATGCGTTATAACGCATATAGCAGATATATATAATAAATACTGATATACTGCTATAGTTATACGCGTTGTTAATATTGATAAATTGTTATATAGAGACTCTGAATTCATACTGTGGAGAGATCTCCTTATTATTGGGAATTATATAAATACTGAACAGTGAAATTTAAGTATTTCAAAGTGAACAAAACTGGGATAAATATTTTATTTCCATTCTTATATTAAAATAGAGATCTTTTAATGCAGGAACAAAATTTTTAAAGGATTAAGGAATTTAAGAAGTTTAATGTTCTTTTATTAAAACTTGGACTAGGTAATGGATTAATTCCTTTTAAATAAAATATTATAAAGCAGCTTCATATTATTTTAGATCATGTATTGTCTTCCAGCAATATACAGCTGGATACGTCGCTTCAAATTGAAACCAATAATCATGTCACAAATTTGTGGTTCGCCATTCGAATCGGTATTGCATCTCATATTTTTTGCCAACATATTTTTGATACACTTTTCAATCATCATCATTTCTTTCATCGTTACATCATGTTTTATAATGTTTCATTTAAGGCAACTCGATTCACAAGCAATTTTTACTAAGAATCATTTCTTAAATATTTTGCAACTGAATTTATAGATTTTCAATCGCATATTTCAACGATTTAGTTTGTACATTATTTAAGTACAAAAACGAAATTGATTTCACAAAACCTATGGCAAATTGAACAACACGCAATTATGATTTTTATAAAAATTCAAAATTTAATTTTTTTAGTGATTGAAAAACTTTGTTGCACCTCAAAATGAGGAAACTGGATTTACAACTAATTGCAATTTTGTATCCAACTCACAGTTGCTACTATCCAGGTTCAAATTACATCATTTAATTCACGTTCACTCTATTCACTGGCAATTGTTACAATGCATCCCTTTTCCTCTACTTTTCATCTGACTCTATGATAGATTTTCAATCACATTTCAATACTATTCTCTAAAAAATTAAATTTGTACACTTCCAATCCTAATTTTTTGTACAAATCCAGGATTTTTCTCTTAATCTGCTTAACAAACTTTACGAAATGCAATTATTATGACTCTCATTAAAAAATTAATATTGGAATTTCTTTTACAGAATGAATTTCTTTGAAAAATTCTGATAGTACCTCAAACTGGGGACACTGAAATGGCTTCTTACTGTATCCATCTCATAGTAGCTAAATAATGCTTTTAAAGATGGGAAAGCAGGCATCCTGGCACAGAGGTAGAGCGTCTTCCTCGTGATCCTCCTCGGGTTCGAGTCCAGGTTAGGGCATGGTTGTTCTTCTGCCTGTTTGATGAGTGAATGTGCCCCCCCCTATAAAAAGGGTATGTGTAAGCGAATGTGATAAATGTGTGTCATCTTCATATAAGCAAGAAGTCAGACATCTGCTTTGGGGTTCTCAGGTGAATTACCCTCCGAAACTACTGCAATCATCCTTCCGTTGTAAAGCGGACACATCTTTATCATCAAAGATGGCAAAATCTGAAATTATATCTTTAAAAGTCATAAAAAAGTACAATCTTGTATTGCATTGCTTCATTTAAATATAATAAATTCAGGTCACAAGCATTTATTACAAAGCAAAATTTCTCTTCCATTTTGCACCTGAATCTTTAAAAGATTTTCAATTATATCTCCACACCATTTTCGAATCGTTGTATATTATCAAGACTAATTTGTTGTGCAAAAACCGAATTGATTTCACAAGTTGAATAGCAAACTTAATAAAATGCTATTATAAATTTCATCAAAAATCAAGTTTTGATTTATTTTTTTGTAAACACTGAAACATTTTATTGTACCTAGAAATGAGGAATTGACTCCTAATTGCATTTGTTTATCCAAATTAAAATTACTAAATTATTCTTTTAAGAATTACAAAATTTCAAATTATATGCTTAAAGTCAAAAACTTTCCATCTTGTTTGACGTGGATACATTTAAGTCGAGTCAATACAGTTCACAAGCAACTGTTACTAAGTATCCCGTCTCCAGTATTCTGCAGTAAAATCTCTGACAGATCCCCCCAATTGTATTTCGATGCGCTGAGACCTTAGGTATCAGAAAAAAATACCAGGGTATGTCTGAAGAAAGAACTTGTCTCCGCATCCATTGAATTTTGAGTAACTGGATTGGCAAATGGAATCTCCGAGATGTGGCATAAAGCCAGAGGGCATATCTTTTACTTTTTGTGCAATTGGGGAGGAGGAGATGAACCTGTCCGTTTCCTTTCTTTATTCTTTTCTTTCTCACCTCTTCTTGCTGCGTTTTTAGGTGATTACTCGGAAGTGAGAACCTTTTCCTGCCAGCTTGCCAGCGAGAAGGGGATTGCAAAGAAAATTGAAGGAGTGGCTGTAGTAAATAGAATTGAGTTGGATTCCTGTGATTTGTGAACTTTTTTGAGTCTACTGAGTCTTCCCCTTCTCGAATTGCAATTCATCTAAACAGCGCAACAAAAGAAGTGGATCGTAATAAGGAAAGTATTGTTTCAATTCTTAAATTATCCTGCACACTTAACTCTTACCTTTAAGTAATCAAAATTTCTTGATTGCATTCCAAAAAAATTAAACTGATTAAAATTCCAAAAGAAGGAAACTTTAAAATTTAGAAGCATATCTGGAAAACTGAGATGCAATTAATTTTAAAAATATTTATATTACAAATTATACATTAATCTATACTTATAATAAAGCTGAGTGTTTTTTTAATGTATGTATGTGGGTGTGTATGCTTGCGTGTGTGTGTGTGCATACGACCGTTTGACCTACAGTCAGCATACCTTGGAGATCAAGAATGTGCACTTGAAGTTCTTTTTTAAAATTTTTAATTATTAAAAGATAAGCGAAATTTTTACCTTTTTCCCCAATAACTTCCGAAAAAGTACCATACAAAAGTGTTTTTTAAATCCACTTAAATGTTTAACAAATAATCATCTCAATGTTACTAATATTTATATACATTAAAAATTAAATTTCCATTTTTTAAAAACTTTTTTAAAAATATTGCTGATTTATATTTTTCTACAATTTTTTATCATGAAAATTGAAAATAAAATTTAAGCTACACGTGCATGCTTCTTAAGCTTGGAAAAACTCACTTCTATCAAAGTGTTGCTATAATATCGATAAAAGTTTACCAGTATAAATAAAAAAATACCAGTATTCTGATTTTAAAAAAGACTGATTTCAGATTATTTTACTTAACCTCTCAAAGAAGCCAATCATTTTTCAAGGTTTTCTCGATAGTGTTTGCCCTAGATTAGGAAAATAACGAGGGTTCTAAAATTGTAACCTTCAACGTTTAATAGATCAGTCAGAAAGAAAAAATTATTTATTATTTTTAGTAAAAACAATAAATTTGTTTACTACTAAATTAACACTACTAATTTGCAGACTATTGAGTTAAAAAAATTGAAACTTTACTTCATGAATTATATTTATAGATTAAACAATAATAATATATTATTATTAAGGTCATTTAAAATCTTTTCAAAGAAAACTAAAAGCTTATTTTACAATGAATCAAAGAAATTTTTGTTGAATCATTCTTTGAGATATTATATAAATTATGAAATTTCTTTTGTAATGCACATAAAACTTCAATGCCGAACGACTGTATTTTAAGTTCTTAGATAAATATGCTAAGTTTCAGTAAAAAAATGTTTTATATTCATTGCAGTTTAATCCTTTCTATTTGAATTTAAGTTAAAAAATTTCGAGAGCCAATAAAAAATTAGAACTATACGCAGGGCAATGACGCGAAGAGCTTAAGGTCTACATAATAATATGAGCTTATGGTTATCAAAATTTGAAGCTTAAAAGTATTTAGTGAAGAAAACTATTAGGAGGCAAAATAATATAAAATATTTCAATAAAAATTCAAAGATTTTAAATCTTAAAATGAAAAAAAATCTTTAAATGAAATGATTTGCAAGCATTAATATTGGAAAACTAGCTAGACTCCAAAGGCGAATAGTAAAGATATAACTAATCATCTCAAATTAATTACTTCCACTTGACTAATCTGCATCTTTCAATTTATTATGTAAATTTAACTTATTTTTACACAGAAATTAAATTTATTGTCATATTATAAGCAATTTATTTTTTTAATACTTTTAGATAGTAAAAATTTCATGTAAGATCTATGAAACTGTGCAAATTTAAATTTCACTTCATTTCATTTTTTAAAGGAACATAAATTACATTATTTGTTTTACATTATATATCATGATTTGCTGTATATTGTAAACGAAGAAATAAAATTTTATTTGATTGTATGAAAAGAAATCATCACTTGTTGTATTTTGAATGTCTATTAGTATATCTTATGAAAGCAACGGACCTAACACAACACGTTCATAAATATTTCCTGATTAGGATTGTATATACATCAATGTTTAGGGGCCTATCACAGTAAGCAAGACATTCCAAGATTTCATATATTTCGTAGATGGAATTTATGTTATTCAATCTTGAATCTGTAGTTTGGAATCGAATATTTCATTTTAGAATTGGAAAGAATTACTTTTCTGATACAAATACTTGCTTTGATGCAAAATTTTTCTTACGAGATATTTTGAAAACAAATATAAACTAATATAAATTATTATACGAAACTTAAATTTTAATGAATATTTTATGTATTGTTATTTGCTTCTGATATATTAAAAGTAATTAAATTTCTTTTGACGGGAGACTTACTAGTTGGTTTTAATAGACTAATATTTTTTGATAAAGACATTTTAAAAAAATATTTTCCACTCACACACACACACACCTATATATAAATGTATGTATACATGCTTGCAGGTCAAACATATCTATGCATATATTTAGCTAGAGTACGTGGTAATTTCCTGTAGCCTTTGTTTTCATACCCGTTTGTCATAAATATATGCAGACTTTATAAAACTCCAGCAAATAATGCATACATTCTTACTACATTAATTTTGAACATGAAAGAAGTTTTATAAAAAACGAAATTTTTCTTATATATCTCCATTTTCTATAACTATATTTGGCAAAAAATTACACAGATGCTCACAAATAAGCACAATAAGTTTGAATGATGCTGAAAAAAATAACTGGCATAGACTTTTCATCGGAAATTTTGAACCGATTCAATAGAGGCTGATGCAAATGTGCGACTGCACATCCTAATAGCCACTATTCTGATTTGTATGCACTTCATAAAAGTTTTTTTTTAATTTGCTGACATTTATCAATATTTAACGACCACTTTTTCAATTCCACAGTGTCGTTTAACAAATTAAGTGTATATATATAGTCAAACATCAACTGGGACAAGAATATAAGATTATAAGACGAAGAATATGTGCCCATTTTCCTCCTTCAGAAGTCAATTTTTATGATGCATTCATTAATGCATTGTAAACTTTTACTGCGGTTTTTTTTCTTATGACACTTGCAATGGACAAACTCGTTGAGGTAGTCAGCGATTTAAGCTTGATCATCGTCTCTTGTAGTAGCGCCAACTAGGGTCAAGAGTACGATTTCTTCTACTCACTCATCACATTCGTTTGTACAACTCCTCTCCGCATGGGGCACATTCACACACCTTACAGATAGAACACAGAAGAACAAATCTACCCAAAACGGGACTGGGACGCTGTGTGCCCAGATCACGCAGAAGACTCAATACGCCCATGACAGGAAGCGGGAGCAAACTTTTATTAAATTCCTTATTTACTAATTTACAAATTTTTTTGTTCTTTTCAGTGTTCCACTAACAGATTAGTTTTGTGCATTCAGTCGAACATTAGAAAACACTTCAACTGAGTCACTTTAATCAGGAGATTAATTATCTTTACTGATTTTTTTCCTACAGGAATCAATTTTATATATATATATATATATATATATATATATATATATGTAGTATACTTTTGCTAAATATAAATACAGAAAAAAAAGATTTAAAAAAGTAGATGTCTTAACTTTTATCTTTATATTATTTAAGCTTTTTGTTTATTTAAGTATAAAATATTATTAAGCCATTGTACTCACGACTTCACTAGTAATTATATGTTCTGTACATAATTATGTATTAACTTTTACTACACATGTTTTTTATGCATGTATATTAAGAATATTTCATTGCAGATTCTCAGCTGTAATTTAACATTTGGAATAAACAACATTTATACTGAAGTATATTGCTTCCAAAAACTGCTTGGAGTTTTCGCTGCGGAATTTGCGAAAATATTTGTGATTTTCTGTTATAAAGCACTGACTTTTTAAGCACAAATTACTTTTTCAAGAGATTTACGATGGCAAAGGAAGAAATTTAAAGCCTCTTTAGTTGCAGATAATTATCATTTGCTTCAATACATGTCATAGTAACACGCATTATAGATGCTGATTACACATATTATATCAAAAAATTTAAAGACTACTTAACCAAGTACATTAACATAATTAATCGAACTTGAAATAAAATTTAGATTGAAGGTTATGTTAAATAATAAACTTGAAAACAAACTGGTCGCCAAAGGTATCTAATTCAACACAGAATTCGTTTCAAATTCAATAAATTTTTTTCTGTTATCATATTATGTGTATCATATCATGCTATTAAGTTGTTTCTTAAAAATATCATGTTATGTCTATGTATATCATGCTCTCAAAATGTTTCTTATAAATATTAATTGCTTCTTACACAAAGACCTCCAATGTGTCCAAATGATTGAACTAATGTGACTACTGGTGCCATGTTGACTAATAAAATAGTGATTCTTAACAGATAAACTGTCTTAAACTCTCCTATTAACAATAAGTCAAAAAACCTTATAACTATTGTTGTTGTTGTTGTTACTTAAGACACTTGCCTATGAACAAATCCCCTACTGATACAGCAGCAGATTTAAGCTGAAAGGAGCGTCTCTGGTTTTCGAAGTATCGCCAACTAAGACAAAGAGTACGATTTGGCTACACATTCACATCATTTTTTTCCACAGTCCCTTTTTACAGGGGGCACAGTCACACATCTCACAGATAGCACACAAAAGAACAACCATGCCCAAACCGGGACTCCCAGAACACGAGGAAGACGCGTTACTTCTGTGCCAGAAATCCGGCGTATAACTGATGTGCCCTTCAGATAAGACTTATCACTGCACCAGCTATTTATCAGCTAACATCTTCTTTCCATAAATAAGACGATCCATGTTAAGTACATAATAGGACAATGTGCCATACATACTTACACAAAACAACAGCCTCGCATTTATATATATGTACTAACACGCATCAAATTACTCGTTAATAAAAACTCGCATCTAGTTTGTTACCAATCTGAACAAGTCTAATAAAAAATGAATTTCTTTTAAGAATTTCTAACTGCATGTTAACTTATTTAACTTATTAATATAATTTTTCAAACAATTTTAATGGAACCTTTTTCTATTAGAAATATTTCTATAAAGCTTCATTATGATTGTTATTTGAAATATAACAATGAGAAAAATAATTATCTCTATCCATAACAATGTGTCAATTTTGTTTTAATTTGAATTGTAGAAAATATATGGTTTCATCATTGTTTTTCTCCACAAATGCTGGGCATTGTTTCAAATAGCATATCGCTATCACTATTATAGATAACAAAACACTTCGCAGGCCATTATTTTAAAGACGTATCTTTGTGAGTGATCTCTTGTCTTTTTAGTTGATAAAAACTTTTGATATTTTTAAAAATGAGTCGCAGACTGTTTCCTAAACGACAGAGACGTTTTTTTCCACAGATATTTCTGCTGTACTATAGCTGATGACTTCTACTCTAACATATATATATATATATGAAAGGGGATTACCTTTATTACTTCCCGATTCCTCCGACAGAAAACTTGTACGGATTTATCACTTTATGTAAGGTTTACTCGGATTAATTACTAGAACCATCATCATTTGAAACAGATTACTCCTCCTCACTTGAATACTTTACCCGCGCCTAAGATAAGAGTTCAACTTCATCATAAAATAACTGTACTGCTCATACAATAGTTCTTCAAACAGCCCATACAACACATCACCAATAAATACAAAACTAACAAAACGTCAATATCTTTTCATACAAAGATGATGAATTTGAAAGCCTTTCTCTTTCACGAATAGTATGGAGAACTAATTCTTTGAACACAGAAAATGATTTCATGAACTCAAGGCACCTTGGAAGTAGAAAGTAGCTTTGAAAAGTACAAATTTACCAGCTGTTTCAAATTGAAAAAAAAAAAATGGGTTGATGTGTAGTTTAACTCCTTTCTTCGCCAAGTTGGCGATAATACGCCAATTTTATTATGGCAACCATAGGTTATCGTTCTTCTTGACCTTGAAGAGTTGACCGAGCTGAATAGTTACCGATTTTTGAAAAGTGCGCCAAGCAGGTAGTTAAACTACTGTAGCTCCAAAATCGGTTTTCATCAGCAATATCTAACCAAATCAAGAATTCCTCGGTAGATCTAAAGCTACTGGCGCGCTTTTCAACAATCTCCAATTCGCCAAACATGAAAATGCGAGATGCTTTTTGGAGCTCTTCCGATCAAGAAGAAAGATTACCTTGTGTTGTCATAATAAAAATGTTCGGGGTTACCAACATTGTCGTATTTCACAACTTTCGCTAAGAAGGGGATTAAACTACACATCGACCAAATAAAGCATGAGTTTTATTTAATCCTAAAGTGACATGAAATTTAAAGATGACTTTTTGGTTTGGCTTTCACCAAATTGAAATATTCAAGGTCTCTACAGTGACATTTGATATATTTTAATGAACTCAGGTGTCCTTCATTCATAACGGAGATACTTCCACATACGACCGTTCTGACTGTTTCTAATGGACATGAAGACAGCTTGTGCCATTTGCGTGTTGATACCAACACGACTGTGGATAAATATTTATGCAGAAAATATTTTTTTGTAGAAATATTTTTGATTTAATGCTAGTTTTTAAAATCTGCATTCTCATCCATTTTTTTGTAGTTATGATATTCAAGATTTCTATAATGTTTAAGCACATATTTAAAAATAAACACTTGAATCCGAGAAAATCTTGAATATTGTGGTTACAATGGGTAGTAGGAAAAAAATGTTATATTCTTGGTATTACGGAAGTAAGAAGAGGTCAAAAAT
This sequence comes from Argiope argentata, assembly GCA_026289955.1. Taxonomy (NCBI): domain Eukaryota; kingdom Metazoa; phylum Arthropoda; class Arachnida; order Araneae; family Araneidae; genus Argiope; species Argiope argentata. The sequence goes on from JAOUZG010026054.1 coordinate 1,880,500, forward strand.
ATTTAGAAAAAAAATTGAAAATTCAAAGGAGATGCGTATTTAGGTATTTTTAAAAACATGGCTTAGAATTCGAATCATTAAAATGAATAATGAAGTCATACAAGTTATTATATTCATAAATAAAGCAATCCTATCCTATGCCAAGTTTTAAAAAAAAACTTTAAAAAAAAAGACACAGGAGATATCTGCGAGCTTCGAATTTTTAAAAAAGTACAAAATATGAATTTCTTTTTTTAATTGTTAAATCATTTGCAACAATTTCAAAATATGGATTTAATGGCAGCATTTTTGTATTCACGAAAAAGCACGTAAAAAGCAAACGCAATAAAAAAGGCCTTAATAATCCATAAATAGTTTTTATGTTATCAGTTATGTGGATTTATATAGGTTCCAAATTATAGCATTGAAAAAATAAATCAATCGACTAATTAGCAAAAATTATCTAAATACTTCATTTTTGACGATGATACATCTATATAACAAATGCGAGGGGGGAAAATCAATTGAAAATTAGAAATACGAAGAAAGTCAGACTATATAAAAAGTGCATAAAAATTAAAATGTATCTAAAAATATCATAATTGTTGATTTCCTTCCATTTTTATCTGTACAATAAGATCAAGTAACAATTATCACTCCAATAGAAATATAAGAAATGATAAAGGAAATAATCTTGCATTAACTACCATAAAATTGACTTTTTAAATTTCATTATTCGTTCTGGAGCTGAAATAGTTACAATTTTAACAAGACTTATCTTCTCCGTGCATTTATTCATATGTCCTCGTCACTAAGTGACTTAAAATTCTAAACGAAATTTCTTTTAAGGTTTTTCATTGCATTCTACTTAATGAAATTGACTCTTCATTTTTCACTTCCTTTAATGCATTTCTTAAAATATTTCATTACAGAAAATGTTCATTGCATTTAAAAATTTAAAAATGTTAAAAACATTTAATTTTCTAAAGTAATAATAATTAATTATTGAATTCAATACACTTTTAAATAATCAAAAGACATAAATATAAAAAGCCTTTTATCATCTTTCCAGTGATTTTTTTTTTAAAATATTTTGAGAATAATTTTTAATTCACTAGAGATAAGCACAGTTTTTAATCATGACTACGAAATTATGATTATGATAGAATCACTCATATTGAACCTATTATTTGATTTAAGTGCTTTCATCCTAAAAGCATTTTAGTTACAAGAAAAAGGTTATTGAGTTATTATGTTGTATGGACTTCCTTACCTTGAATAGAATACACGATGGCGTTATTAACTTAAGTGCGCTAAAAGGAAGCAATGTTCGAAGAAGCTGGAGTTTCACGATGTTGAAATTCAAACTGTTATTCTTTGCATTGAAATCTGGTGATCATCGATGCAAAAGTAATGCCATTAAATTTATTTTAACAGCAAGTTGTACTTCTATAAAATAACTTTCTTATATTCTGGCCACCTTAATGTAGGTTTTAAAAATTGTAAAAAAATTAGTTGATTATATGAAATGTAATATATAACCAGATTCCTAAAGACCTCATGAGATCGTTAGAAAGTTAGGATATGACCTATTTTTATCTCTAAGACAACCTTAATACAGTTTTAAAAAATGCAAGATATTAATTGATGATATAAAATTTATTAAGTAATCAATTTGCTAAGGACCTCACGGGAACCTTGAGAAGGTGGATGGTTACGAGAAAATACATTCTTATCTGAAAGGCAGCCTTGAAGTAGATTTTTAAAAAATTGTGAAAAAATGATTGATAATATAAAATTTAATACGTAATCAACTTCCTTAGACCTCATGAGAATATGTCACTGACTGATTAAACAGATGCATTAACTTGATATTCAAAGCATAATATTTAAATTATTCTTAATTTCTTAAATCGAGACCTTATCATTTTTTACTGAAGCAGTTTTATATGATTTCCATTTAAGTGTTAAAAAAATCGTACGCCCATCTAATATTGTGTAGAGCCCCCACGAGCACGAAGAAGTGCCGCAACATGGCATTGCAAGAATTCAAATAATTTGTGAAGATGTTCTGTAGACAGTTCACACCATGATTCATCACGGCAGCCCACAAAGCCATGAGAGTGCGAGGTGGTGGAGATCTCCTAAGGACAGAACATTGTAAAACATCCCAGATACGGTCGATAATGTTCATATAAGGAGAATTAGGTGGCCAAGAAAGGGAAAGAAATTCAGAAGAATGCTTCTCAACCCAATCAGTAGGTACTGTAGACATGCACGGTGGTGCATTAATCTGTTGGAATTGTCCACGTCCATCAGAATAATTACTGGGCATGAATGCATGTAGAGGTTCAGAAAGGATATTAAATTACCACTGATCTGTAATGGTGGAGTCTACGCACAATAAATGTCCCATTTCATGCTAACTGCACAAGCCCTTTATCCTCAGAGAGCCTTCATCCGTTTGAACAACTCCTTGTAGGCATGAAGGATCCATGGTTTCATTGGTTTTTCTCTATACCCGTACACAGCCATCCACCCGATACATTTGGAAATGGGGGTCCTCAGATCAGACAATCTTTTTCCAATAAGATCCCAATAGCAGTGTTGGTGAGCCCAGATAAGGTGCAGAGCTTGTGTTGCTGAATCACCAATGTGACGTGAGATAGTTTGAGGCTTTGAAAGCCCATATAAATTAGGCTACGTTGCACACTGCACACACTGACACTTCGGGATAGGTTTGCATTTCAATCCGCATCAATTTCAGGAAATGTAGAAAGTCTATTTCGTATAACGATTCTTTTCAAGAGTTGATGAAGTTATATCTAGGCTTTTCTCAAGCCTCACCACTGCCGCAGAAGTTTTACCAGATACCTAGTAATCGTGGTACACACTAGAAATGATCGAGCACAAAAATCTAATTTTCATCTCTTCTGCGGAAATGCTGTGCTCCCTCTCTCATGGGCAGTCGAGTAGTCACCGTTAAAAATCACTTCAATCTTTATAATCTTCCATTATAACAGCAAGAATCGATGAAATGGCCTCCTCAAACATCTGTTGTCTTATATACGCACTATCGACCACATCGTGTTAAGCTATATAAGAGTGAACACCTCCATTGTTTGCATACAACCTGCTATACCAGTTCTTCTGGCTCTCCCGTGTAGTTTATTGCAGGGTGTAAGAAAAGTGTTGCAAATAGGTTTTAGTATTGATATTGAGTTAATATAATTTTTAAATTTGAAACAATATTTTAAGTATTTCACTGGAAAACTTATTAAACATTCATATGTATCTTTCACTACAACTGAATCGCTATTTTAATTTCTTTTAAATATAAATAAAGTAATTTAAAAACTAATTTCCATTTTGAAAAGAAATCATGAAGTGCTCATTTCACAGATTTCAAATTAATGTCAAGCATAGTGCCATTTTAATCACAAGCCATATTTATATTTATTAAATTCTCTATTCCTAAGAGCCTATTTTTCACTTCTGCGTTCCCTCTTTAAAATCATCTTATATGTTTCCATTATCTTAAGAGCTGAACTGAGAGCTAAGAAGATGTGTTCGGTCCCAAAAGCTAAGAAGCCGAAATCAATCAATAACTTCTCCCAATGGGGACAGCAGAGGTTCAACCCCCCTCCATCTATCTACACAATTTCCAGTGGGCCAGCATCTTTCCTTTTGCCAGATGACTGCAATGTCTGACTTACAACACCTGGCAGTTCGCAATTTTATCGCTTTCAGCATGTCCCGTGGACTCTTCCGCGACATTAAGCGGCGCCTGTAGGTAATTACACTATCCATCTCCAAGAAGAATAAATAGCCGGGGTAAACAGACCTGACGCACCTTGTTTCTCACTGATCGCTAACAGCTTCGGGGCACTTTGGAAGATGTTCATAGAGAAAAAAAGGCCCTTACGATCCCACACTCAGAGACTATCAACATATTTTTTTCCGGCTTTCTCACGTCGGAAGTAAATACGCTTTTAATTTAGTATTTTATTGGGAATTCGTTACGATAGATGATGGTTATAAGCCAAGGAATTTATAGGAGCAATAATATGACTGTAATGAATTGGTATAACTTGTATAAAAGAGATGATTATTTTCAATTTTGGGGTTGGTCTGTAAAAACCATCGAAAAAAAAGCTACTAACTGAATAAATTTTCGAAAAATGTATGAATATCTCTTCTTTTTATTTATTTTATCAATTACCAATGATTTAATTTGTAATTTTATAAGTATCGTTCGCCTTTTGAGGGTTTAAAATAGATAGGATTTGTAAAATGTTGCACCAATCTTATTGTTTTGCTAAAGGAATGGATAATTTATTTTATCTGTGTAATGAGCATGCTCAAATAAATCAAGTGAATTTATATGGCAGTAATGAATTCATATAATTTGCAAAAAAGAAACCATTATTTTCAATTTTAAGACTTGGTCTATAAGCGCTTTCAAAAGAAATGAAAATACTTCCAACTGAATAAATGTGTGCATACCACTTTACAAAATGAAACAGATTATATTTCTTGTTATGATTGAACTACAGTCTTTCCAGGAAGATTAATGGTGCAATTGGAATTTCAAAGAAACATTTTATGAAAGATTTTAAAACACTTTGATTTTTACAAAAAGTTTATTTTTAAATAAAAAATTTATCATCTCTATTTCAGTACTTGAACTACAATCATTTTTTTTAAAAAAATGTATTTACAAGCACGTATTTTATATTTTTGAATAGTATAATGTGTTAATATTTATATTTTTTTTTATTTCAAATAAAGTAATCAGATAAGTAACTGATAAAACGATAAAGATTAAAATGAAATCTGCTAAGCATATTTCAGATAATTTCTAGAACGACCAAGCGCGTCGTGCTCGTGCAAGTTAAATTATATTTTAATTCATTTTAATTGTTTCATCGAATGAGTCACCTTAGCAAACGATCCAAATAACTTTGTCTTGCATTAAATGTTTTAAAAAAATCATATTTTCTATTTATTTCATTTCATATAATCACGTGCTGAAAATGATATTTTTCCAGGTTTTATTTCCTGTAGTAATTAACTTAATTTTTTAATCAAAGCTTTTGTAAACGCAATGGCAACGCGCTATTAAAAGCTGATTTTTTGAAATGCTCGCGCAGATAGTAAAATTTTAAGTTTTCGTCTATAAATTTTCGTTGTTGCCCAAATCCTCATCCCCCAAACAGCATTATGTTTTGACATGATAACAAAGGTTGAAACAGTAAAATTTTCAAAATTATGTCTCAGTTAATTGTAGATAACAGCGGACAAAATTTTTTCATCATTTCTATAAAGGTCGAAAAAAACAATTTAAATTGTATCTAAGTTGCTCAATTTATGTTTCACTTACTCTGCAAAAAGCATTTTTTTTTTTTTTGCGAAATTATATCTTGTTCTGATTGCGTAGTTGATTACTGTAGCTATATTTCTATCGATTTTAACTATTTAATCTAATAAAAAAGAAAGGGGAGAAAATATCCAGCACATTTAAAATACTTTTCCTTTGCATTTTAATAAAATAAATATTAAGAGCATAATTCAAATATCGTTAGAGTAAATGATGAGGAAACAAAATATCATCAAATAAATGTTAGAAAACTACGAAGTCTTAACAAATAAGATGATATAAAGATATAGATAAAAATATATAAATAAAGCTTAATGTTGATCCTTCTGCAGATTTTTTATTACAAAAATAGTAAATATAATACTGGTCATTTTTGAAGAAAGTTCATTCATGTTTTAAAATGTAATTTATAGTCAAAGAACGTTACTATGCTTCAAAATTCTATGAGAGTTAGTTAACTTTTCTGGCTCTCAAATGAATCCTTCTCTGAAAAATATTCCTACTCCAGTTAGGATAATTATGCAAATAATGATAACATGAAAGTTTAGTGGAGGTTCCATATAAAGTTACATTCTAAAATAGATGCAAGTATTGTTCTTGTATTTCAAAATAAATATGTTCTAATTTTTTTCTGTGTTTAACCTATTTCAAGAGATGGTTAGATACATGAAGATATTCAAATAATTATGCCAACAGGGCTGTATTTTTAATTTCTTTCATTCGCTTTGTTTTCTAAACCAATCTTAAAGCTCATTATGCTTCCTTTTTTCTTGAGATTTCACAAAACATGTTAATTTTGTTTGAAAGTAATAGTTTCTCTTTCCAGTTTGTCTCGTAAGATATGAACAATTTCCATAATTATAGAAGTGTGTAATGTGTATAGATTCTCTTAGCCAAAGTTTTATAGCTTAATTTTAAAAGGTAGCTATCAAGAGCCTTTGTGTAAAAAAGAATTATAGTTTGTTTTTGTCTTTTTTTCTAACATTGGGTATGCATAGAAAGTGTTTGATTGAATATCATTGCCGTAAAAATTATTTTATTTAAAGATTATTTTCACAAAAAGTATGCATATATATATATATATATATATATATATATATATAT
>JAOUZG010026054.1:1887062-1924540 GCA_026289955.1 Argiope argentata
ATATATAGATATATATACTCACATTAACACCAATTATTTTAATTTAATAAAGTATGTTTCAGATTTCAAGCTACATGACAGTTAATATGTTCTGAAATTTTTATTATAAATGGAAAAAAATGAAGGGAAAAAAAACATTATCTTCAATTTATGTTCTTGTTGCCACATATTGTAAAGACTCATTCCCTCGTCTTGAGACACCTGTTTGACTGTCGTAACATCCGGGCAGCTGTGAGGTAAACTATTTGACCCTTTCACTTTGCAATTGCTTCAGACTGCCGATGAGGGACTATCTTTAATACAATTATTTGGAATTTCAGTCGAGTCCAGATAATGAAACGCGCGTGTGTTTTTCGTCCTTTTAAGGAAATAAACCGTATCCTGAAAGGAGAAGAGGATCAAAATCTTCGGAGGTAAATCTTTTTTTTTATTGTGGAGGGTCAGCTACAAGGGTGGGTTATTAACGAATATTCCCACGGTCAACTGGAGACAATTGAGGTTATTTCTGAATAAATATTGGATAACCAGGATCTCTAGTGCACCAAAGTGAAAATGTTAGACGAAGTTTTGACAGAAAATAAAATTCAAGATTTTAGAAAGAAGAGATCTGAGGAAGAATTTGGGAGAGATTTAAAAGTTTCGAGGTTTTCGGAGGATCTTCGATTTGAAGGAAGTGGGAGAAGCTAAATGTGAATCGAGCTTCTGATGTACAATCCAACCGATGATTATCAGTGGATTCCTTCAGTAGCTGGATGCGTTAACAGCCTGTTAGCTTTTCTTGTGAGGTTGTTTCTCAGAAATTAATTGAGGAACTATTCATGTATAACCGGTAAATGAGAAGTAAATATTATCATTCATATTATAGACGAGGATTAGTTTTTTTTAATGTATATCGGGATGAAAAAAAAAAGTCTTTAAATGCTATCATCTTATCTGATCCGACTAGATCAAATTTTTACAGTATATAGCATTTCTAAACAAGCATTTCATTATAAATCGTTTTTCAGAGTGTGCAGTTTCTTTATTATGATTATTTTATTTCTGAGCCTCCTGCTATTTTGAAATTCTACGATTTTAACTGCATAATACATGCTCGAATTATCAATAGAAAACAGAAAAAAATTGTAGTTATTGTATTCCCATCTGTTAATTCGTCCTTGTCTAAGTAGAAAATTTAATAGCTCTAAGTAGGGATATTTGGTATATATGGCACGACACATACATTTATCGAGGGAGACATGCAAGCAAATGCGTTCACTTTATTAGTAGTAGAGAAAAAAAAGGTATTATTTTGTTTGTAGGAAGGATACTTATTTTTTTAATAAAAAAAGCTATGTATAAATCATTAAAATATCGCCAACATAAGTTTGAAAAATAACATATCATGGCGACCATATGTTTAGAAAAAAAAATGCTTGATTGCGCCCCTGTTTTTTAGTCTTAGTTAATATTAGAACTTTACATTAAAATTAATCTGATTTTCTCAATACACTGAGATTTATAATGGGATGTGATATTTTAAATCATCCTTTTCTTTTAGAACAATCTCCTAAATAACACTTTAAATTACTTTGCTAATTTTTAACTCATATTTAATATATAAGAACTTAACAGATTTTCCCGAGTAATTAAAAAGCTTTTAAGTTGAAAATGCATTAAGCCACTAATTGGTTCAATGTGAAGGATTCTATAATAATTATATTGTAAAGGGTTTATGATTACAAACGATGTTTAGTAAGTAAGACGTTTGACTTTCCATACAAATCTAATTTTAGAGGAAAAAGAAATTTTGTTAGCCATGCACTAAAAGGTTTCAAAATCTCAGTCCACTCTATTGCCAAGTCTTTATTTTTAAAAAAATTGGAAAATTTCAATATTTTTAAACTTGTCATACAATTAGAAAGATAATATAATGAAATATTCCAGAAAACACTTTTTAATTGAATGAGAAGTTCATTAAGAAATGGCAATTCTAATAACGAAATGATTTAGGAAATGGGAAATAACTGAAGACGGAAAATATTGTAAAAAAACTAAAAATGCAAGGTTTCAGAAATATTTTGTTTATGCTTTAATTATGTTGTATATCTATTACATTGAATATCGTATTAAGAAAGAAAGAGAAAACTAGATATCGAAATGAAAGTTTAGAAATATTTCAATTTTTCACCCTTTTCGAAGAAATCAGTATCATTTACCAAATTTATAATATTATATTAATAATTTTAAATGAGAACAAAATTTTGATTTTTTAAAGTAGGTTCTCCATTTTTCACTTTCATACTGTAAAAGGAATTTTGATACAAATTTTTATAATTTTTTTAAATTTTATAACGTTTTTTTTAATTTCTGGTACATTATCAAACTGATACGCTTCATTAACTTTTCCGTCAAGCATATCATTGTGCAAAAAGAAACCGAATGAAAACATTTTAACTGCCTACCATGTGGATTTACAAATCGAGTAACTTTAGTGCAAGGGCTGGTTAAAGATGTGAGAGGGTTCACGTTTCATTGTCTTGATGCCATATATACAAAATATTTTTTTAGCAAAATAATGCATTTGTTTCTTTTTTTTTTTCACAATATTAAACCTTAAATAAAGACGTACAAAATTTTCCGTTTTTTTTTAACACGAACATTTTTTTCCGGGAATGATCTTCCGCTACTTCAGCGTTTCATTCGAGAATCGATTATTTGTTCTAAAAGTAAAAACATACTGCAATTAAAATGTCCTTCCAAGTGAAAATATACTACAATTTTCAAATATATTGCAATCAATAGTTTCATTTTGACAAAATTTTCAAAGTTGTATTTTTCCCTAGGACATTAATTCAAATTAATAATACAGAGAAAATAAGAAATTCTTCAAAAAAAAGTATGTAAAATTTTCTTCTATTCCTAGTATCCCCTGCCATCAATATCGTTTACTAAAATTACGACAGAAGGAATTAAAATATTTAAAATAATTAGATGTCATATTTATCATATTTCTTCCATTATTATAGTGAACATAAATTATCAGAATTATAAGAAAATTCAACAAGTGAATGAAAAAATATTATGTGATTAATATATTTTTGGATTTAATTTTCATTAGATATTTGTTCTCTTTCACAAAAAGAACTTTGAAATATAACTCAAAAACTTTTTTTAATGTGATTGTTAAAGCACGCGTACAAAATCGTAATTCCTGCCAACTTCTTCAAGTGAAATAAAACTCCCGAGGGATACATGTCCAAGAAAAGTTTCAACCACGAATTTCACAAATCATACAAATCCAACTCAATTCTATTTACTCCACCCACTCACGCAATATTCCCCAATCCCATTCCGCCAGTCAGGTGGCAAGAAAAGTCTTTGAACTCCAAGTAATCACCTAAAAATGCACGAAGAAAGGATTTGCTAGAAAGGGAAAGGAAAGAATAAAGAACGGAAACAAGAAGGCTCCTCTCTCCACAGAAAGTAAATGATTTGTCCTATAGCTTTCCAATCACCTTTCGGAAGTTCCGTTTGCCAATCCAGTTATTCAAAATCCCGCGTATCCAGGGACAAGACTTTTTTCCTGATAGCTTCAGCCTGCCTTTCTAATGCCCGGGGTCACTGCCTGTTGAAATGCGATTGGGAATTCTTTCAGCTACTAAGAATATAGCTGGATGGGGTTGCATTGTTTTCCATTGGATGCGGATGTAATTAATTTATTTGAAAAATTACATTACAGTCTAGTGAGTGTTTTAAGGTTTGTGAGTTTTTGTGATTGTATCACTTTGAAAACCAAGCGAAATTTTGATAGTAAAAATTTATTTTGCATCATGGTCCTTTTAAAAGAATTTTTTTTGAAGTTACACATATTTTCTTCATTATTAAATAAAGTTAAAAATATAATATTAATACTAAATTTATTTATTTTATATGTCAGTAAATAATTCAGCTCATATACTAAATTTTAAAAAAAAAATGTATGGAAATTCAAAATTTGTATAAAGAAGGACTTTTAATAATGCAATCCATCATTTATATGTCGAATTATTTTCCATTGCAAATAAATGCAAATTATTTATTTGAAAAATTATAATGCAGTATTGTGAGTTTTTTAAACTGTGATTATATCAATTTAAAAATAGAAAGTAAAATTTAGATATTAAAAATAAATTTTGTATTTTTTTTCATCTTGGTTCATTTAAAAGAAAAAAAAAGATGTTACATATTATTTTTTCTCTTCACCACAGAATATAGTTGAAAATATAATATTAATACTGTAGTGGTGTGTTGTGAATTTCTAAGGAATTGCCCGGTTTTAAATGCATTATCTTTAATCTTCACAAACACAGGTACACTGAAAAATTCACAAAAACTGATTACTACAGAGACACATAGAAAATTAGGTTAAAGAACAGTATGGTGGAGCGTATTCCACGGTTTCTAGCCGAAAACAAGTCGACGTCAGCGCAAAGGTTGTGCACGGGATAAGATTGAACTCAGGGTGCCGCTCAACTGATTTTCTTCGGCAAACCACCACAAGGGGACACTCTTGGTGTAAAAAAGAAGTGTACAATAATAGATTTATTTATTTTATATGACCATAAATAATTAATAAATTAATAATATCCTAAATTAAAACAAAAGAGACTTGGATATTTAAGAGTCTAATAAGGAATTTTAAAAACTGTACTAACGATTGCAACATTAATAATTTTACACTTTCAGCATCTTATTTTAATTTTGTAAACAAAAATACAAGGTTGAATATAAGAGAAATATAGAAAAAGATTGCTTCCTTTATTTAATTTAAATTACTCTAAACTACTGTAATCAAATCAAATAATTCTTTATGAAATTTTTTAAAAAAATCAATCATTTTATTTTTATTGAACAATACAGTTAAAAGTGGAAAATGATTAATATATTTGTTTATTATATTTATCAGTAAATAATTAAGCTCAATTAATAAAGAAATTATTCATTTATCATTATTCCCTCATCTTCATCATTATTCACTGAGAAAAGTTATGGAAATATATAAAGAAAACTTATGGAAATTTAAGCGTCAGAAAAGAATTTTAAAAAGTTATTTTACGATTGCAAAATTGCTTAATTTACATTGTCAATATCTACTTAATTTTATTTTACGAACAAAAGTGTAAGAGAGTTAAGTTTAAGAAAATAAAAAAAATGCTTTATTTATTTAATACAAATTGTTCTTAACTATTTTAATTGAATAAAGTTAATCTTTAACAAGAGTTAAAAATAAATTATACCCTCTTACAACAATTTTATTTCTCTTGAACAATATAAGTAGAATATTTATTTATCATATTTATCAGTAAATCATTAAGCTCACTTAATAAAGAAATCATTCATTCAATATTATTCGCTCATCATTCTCAATTAATAAAGAAGAGTTTTGGATTTTTTAATGCCATATAAAGAATTTTAAAATCTTTAATAACGAATGCCAAATTACTAAATATACACTACCTTCACCTTTTTTTAAATTTTACGATCAAAAACTGAAGGTTAAATACAATAAAAAATACAGTAGGATTTCTTCTTCTGTTTAATATAAATTGTCTTTAACTATTTTAATTGAGTTCGTTTAATCTTCATGGGAATTTTTTTTAAAGTAAACCCTTTTTGTTAATAATTGTATTTTCTAATGATATAGTTAAAAGTAGAATATTAGTAATAAATGTATTCATAATATTTGTCAGTAAATGAATAAGCTGAATTAATAAAGAAATTATTCTCATCAGTATTCATTATTCATTCATCATACTCATCATCATTCATTGCTCACGCATCATTTTTTATCACCATTCATTATTCCCTCATCAATCTGAATTGACGAAGAAAAGTTATGGAAATTTAAGCACCAAATAAAGGATTACAAAAATTTATTTTACGATTACAAAATTATTCAATTTACACAATCAATACCTACGTATTTTAATTTTAGGAACAGAAACTCAAGTTTAAATACAGGAAAATAAAAAAGAATTACTTTTTTATGTAATTTAAATTGTTTTTCTAATTGAATCAGGGTAATCTTTATGAGAATTTAAAGAAAATTTATACCCCCTTTCAATAATTTTATTTATACTTTAATCTTTCTAGTACTGCCATTTTATGCAGATTCATCGGGAAGGAACGGTTCTAAGAGACATAAATGACTCGACCTGGAAATCCTTTGAAATCCTGGGTTATAAAAGAAAAACGTGCAAAAGATCTGTATCTGGTTACCAAATAACGCGAGGCGAATCAATGACATGTAGAAAGAAAAATAAAAGAATCCAAACACCCGAGAATGAGAAAACATCAACCAAACAGGCTTACGCTTAATTTGGCTAATACTTTTTTGTGTTCCTGAACTGCACGTTCTCTTTTTCCTTTGGCATGGATTTTTTTTTAATTTTAAATTTCTATATCAAGGCGATTTAACGATGCGTTAAAAATGTATGCAAATTCTATAAAACGCTGCATTTATTTATTTCCTTTCAACTTCTGTATTTTAATTCTTCTCAGTTTGAACTCGGAAATAAAAAAGGTGATATTTCTTTGATGATGCATGCAAAATACGTGCTTCGCCATGTATTTTTTATTGAAGACGATGAAGACTTTTCTTCCAAAAAAAATCTCTCATTCTAATGAAGATGCTTTGTTCGTTTTAAATTTAAATGTATCTTGCCTTTTTACTGTTTGTTAGAAATAGCAGAAAATGTTTAAGATAAAATTAGCCATATTATTTGTGTTATAGATCGAAGGAATTTGCATGTCTATATAATATCTATCTAGTGAAGAATAAATACAGTAATATTAAATATATATTTATATATTTTCAAGAGGGATAAATAATACATTGATTGAGGAATCTTTTAAATATAAGATTCATGATTTTTAAAGAAATCCTTTTTTACCTTCTAGGTCTTAGTGCTTTCTAAACGGTATAGTTACGAGAATTTAAAAAAAATTCCAATTCTATATTTATTTAAAAAAATAATAACCAGAAAAGTCGTATATTTCATCCATATCATTAGATAATTTAAGATTTGTTGCAAATTTTATAAATCTTACAGAAATTCAGTTATAATTTCTTATGAAATATTAAAACATCATAGTAAAAAGAAGAAGAAAATATTTTAAAGGTGATATTGTAAAGACTTTTACACAATGCACTGGCTACAGCTTGCATTTAACATAATGACATCTGGGGATATGCCTAGTGTAAAAAGTTACTGTTGTAAAGTCCTATTTTTTTTTTCTTTTCCTGAAATGAACGTATCTTATACAGTCCTCCTAGTAGAAAACTCTTGTAATGTTGCCGATTTAGCAGTCTATAGTAAAGGTCGAAGTTAGTTGAAAACATAAATTGTCTAACATTATTATTGTTAATTTTAAAATTATTTAAGCCATTTCAACTTTACCATATATTAAAGTAATTATAAGAGAAATAAAAAAAGTTACTTGATAACGTTCCTCAAAGATAACCAGAATAATTGAAGAGGTCAAAAAATGCCTGAAGTATCATTATTTAATCACACACACACGTAAGGATTTAACTTTGATTGTATACTCCACAAATGCCGTAGAATAAGTTACAAGTGTTTTTATGTGGTGAAACACGGAATCCCACTATGTTCATGATATTATATGAATACTGGCGAATGACAGCAAAAAAATAATGAAATATAGATGAATAAATAAAATTTTACGATATACATGCAGTAACTTTCAAATTTATTAAAAGTAATTGAAAATTAAATTGAAACTCTCATCAATATCTATTTTAAGACCAAACCGCATAATCAAGAAGTATGATTTTTGAAGAACTAGTCCGTAAAATAATTCTAGGGTTGTAAATTTTTCCAAAGTATTTGAAGAAAAACATAAAATGATTTATTAACCTTTTTTGATGCATGGTCTCTTTCAAACGAGGGAAAGAATTGTAAAACTGCTTAGGATAGACTTGTGTAAAATAATCACCAAATTGTTGTTTTAATAATTACATTAATACAATTTTTTGTTGTTTTATAAAATGGACTTCTTTTGCATTCTATACGGAATTATTGAAAAAAGAGTTGTCTCATTTGCTCTCTTTTTTTATTGAATTTAAATTTAATTAATTCCAAATGCGAACTATTTCATAGAGATAATTTTTACTGTAAAATAAATTCTTTTAAGTTTTTTTCAATTACAGGTAGCTAAATATTTACTTATTTTGTATTTATCTTAATTATATTGTAAAATAATTAATTGTTTCTCTTTTTATTGTTTTTCTTCTTGCCAAAGTTAAGTTTTAAATATTTTTTCAAAAAAATACTTTTCATTCTTTTAATAATTATGTTTACTTACATGAATTTTGTGACAATATTATTATTATCATTGTTTATGAAGATAGTCGTTGCTATTGTCATGAATAAAGTTTTCAAACTATCACAAAAGAATCAGAAGTTTAAAAAAATTTCTAGTTTGGGGTTTCAGATTAAAGATACGGCTGACTTTTACCTTATTAAAAAAACTTAGTTCTTGAATGATACTTTGAGTGAATTATCAAACTTTCTGAGATGAAATTTTGAAAAAAAAAAAACATTATTTCAAATTATTTATTTTAAATTTAAAAAATTTCAAATTTCCTGCAGGCAATTTAAAATTGAGTTACTAATTATAATATTTTGAACTTTAACTGAAACATAACTATATTTCCAATTTATCCAAACCCCGTAAAAGAAATGCATTTCACTTCAAAAAATATTCTTCAATGACGAAATCAAGTTTTCAATATGTTCTGTGCTCCACCAATGCAATTTAAAATAAAATATTACGTAACGAAGCTGATTAAAATTTAACAATGCCTTCTGGATGGAATTCTGATATTTTGAAATAAGTAAATAGCAATTGTTAGAATGCTAGGATAATTTTTATATATCTTTGTTTCTTCTTTGTATATGTAAGGAATGTTTGTGAAATATCATTATTTCTGATAGATGTGAGGTTTTTGTAGTTATAATTTTGATAATTATTAAATTATTACAATTAATGTTGATTTGTATGAATTGTATGTTTTTAAATTATTTGATTAATTTGGATTTCTAAACAATTTTTATTCCCTAAATTTTATTTAAAGAGTTTTCATAACTATTCCTTTTTATTTCTGGTAAAATCCGGCAGATGAAATGTAATTTATTAAAGGAAATACATTAGAAGAACATTCATTCGTATGTTTATACCGATAACTTAAAAAATTCCATTTATTTGAGAAATCGAATATTATATTCTTCGAAATTCATCGTTTACCCCATAGCGGTACTATTTGTTGAATGAAACAATAAGAAGTTTTAATCAAAATCTGTAGGACCTCCTAAAATTACCTTTTCTAATTTCCTTTAATTATCCCTTCTAACTTGTTCATAGTATAGAAAAAAAATTTAAAAACCTAATTTTTAGTCAGATTATATAATTAATTTGTTCATTAGCCATTCCTATTCCAAATCTTGGACATGTCAAAAATATTTGCTAATTTAAATATCAGTTTAGTTTAAATATAAATTTTTCATTGATGTGTTCAATATTAAAATAGCTATGGTTTTTCAACATTTTCAACAAAGCGAGTTTGAAATAGATTTAATTTTATAAAAAAATATCATTCAAATTTTTGTATACTCAAAAACAAATAAAAAAGCTATATAATAATGATAAAAATATTGTTTGGATTGGAAAATTGAATCTTTCAAATGTAATATTATTATTATTTAGTTTAAGAAATTGAAGGAAAATCACTTTAAAATCCTAATGGGCAACATAACGTACTATTTAAACAACAGAATCTACATCCATAAATACATTTATTTTAATTAGGATAATAATAAACTAAAATTTAACAAACTCTAGTTAGCTATTACATTTTACAATGAAAATAGTCTTTCGTGTTAACTTCGATGACAAATTTGAGAATCAAAAATGCAGCAATGTCATCAGTTTTTGTAAGGAAAATTGATGAATACCAGTTTGTGCAAATGATTTTTCAATCTTCATCTGAAGTTTTATTCCGAATTTTTCCGCATGTATATAATTCACGATATTCAAATATGTTTCATGACTTGGTTGATGATATTTTTCCGAAACCTATTTTTTATTGTTGAAACGGTATATGAAGGCCTATAATAATGGACTTTTATATTGACTTGCTTGAATTTTCTATGGTTGAGTCACTTTCTTATATTTTGGTCAAAATACTAACGAGGCGAGACAATGATTCTTCTCTCGATATGTTGATAAAGTTGTTGTTGATATTAAAAATTCCTCTATTATTTATCATAGTATAAAACTTGTTGATGGAACAATTTATATAGAGCACCATCAAATTATTCTAAAACATCGTAAAAAAAACCATTAAATTAAGTAAAACTTTTCTCTTTATCCTTCCCCTTACCTAAATTACTTCGAACTTGGTTAAACTGTTTACCTCAATGCAACCAGCAGATGCTTTGCTAAAATGACAATATTACAAAAAAATATATATGAATTACTTTCAAATTACATTTGGGGAATAAATAATTTCCACTCTAGTATTAACAGCACCATGAGATAAGATAAATTGCTGAGTGCTATGATATTTTTTTTATCTGCAAATTTTAAAATGGCAAATTTCTATAAATATTACTGCATTAAATAACATGAATTTTAGTTTTTTTCCTCTTTCAACTAATTTTTAAAAATTAATTTGAATCCTATAATTACTTACGATGGCAATATTAAGTCACATAACTATTAGCATTTATAAAGATAAAATGTATATCTATTTATTCTTATAGTGTTTTAACAATGATTACTATCATAGTCTTAAGTTTCACTAAAATTTATTCCATATTTTACTACTGCTCCAAAAAATATCATGATATAAATATTTTAGTTTACATATCTAATGAGGTAAATCAACTATGATTGCAGTTAGAAATAATATGCGAAAAATTAATAAAATTAATACTCAATCACTATATTATTATCTGAAAGAAAGAAAAAGGGTAAAGAAACATAGGTAGTGAAAAGATGTATAAAAATATTACCGATGATTTTTGATAAAACTCAGAATACTTCAAAATAATTATAGGTTTCACAAACAAAATATATATCAATTTTTAAAGTATGCTCTATCAATTCAAACGTTAGTTCATAAAATTGGATACTTTTTTAATTTGATTTACTTTTATGCTACAAGTAGCAACTTTCATATAGAAGTTAAAATATTATTTTTTATAGGATATCAGATGTTAGATATATATAAAAAATTCTTTTAAATATTAAATATTTTAAAGTATAAAAAATACTTTAAAATAACGAATAATATATTTTTAGTTGGAATAAAAATAAAAATGTCAAATATAGTTATTACATACGAAATAATGTTTAAATTCCAAATTTAGATGCAAGGAAAATCGATTATGAAATCACTGACTAGCAACATTTTAAGTCTTATCAAAAAATAAATTTTTTAAAAACCTTATTTATTTAATATCTAAAGGACTATCTTCAAAATTTTGATTTCAAAGAATTATACAGCAATGTTACAGTGAATATAACCATTTTATAAGAAACAAGTAAGTAAATTATATTTGGGAACGCTTGAAATTACACTCATTTTGATGAATTAATATAATACAGCACCAAATACAGGAAAGTTGGCACTGTACAGTACACAAATACAGAACAAAAGTTAAAAGGAAAAACCAAATACTGGTAAATGATTCAAATAACAATTTAAAGTGTAAAGACAACTGGATATTACATGCCTTTGGAAGTGAAAAATTAAAAGAACATATGAACTTCAAAAACAATGTATTGTGGAACAAACCTGCTTCTAATACAAAAAAAAGATGAGATGACAAATTTAAAACGACACAAATCAGTCATCAAAAATTTAAAAGAAGCATAAGATTATATATAAGTAACATGAACAGCATAAGTAGGAAAATGTTTAGTTTTTTTTTTCTTCCTAAATTAAGTTTTTTTAATTGAAAACAGGCACATGAAACCTATTATCTTTGATTATTTAAATATTAAAGCAAAAACACCTGTTAAGCAGGTTTTCTAAAATTTTCTATGCTTGAAAGCATTAATTCAAAATTATTCATCAAAGAAAGCAAATATTCAAATTTAATCATTAAAGGAAGCAAACATTCAAAATTAATCATTAAAAAAGCAAATACTAAAAAAATGATTAAAAAAACATATTCAACAACGAAATAATATAAATGTAATCTAATTCAAAATAATTAATACCCAGTTATCACACGAATTAATAATTTAAATTCCATTTTAATTACCTCGAAACACAATTTACACTAATTTGCTTTAAACATGATTGATGCATGCAGTGATTTTTTGTTGCTTAAAATAATTTTAAACAAATTCATCTTCACTTTATGACTTTATTAAACAAAAATTAAAAACGCAATATAATATATAGTAGTCAATATTTCACTCTTTAATTATAGCAGGAATTTTTTGGAATACTTACATAAAAAAAGAGGTGTGAGAGAAATATAAAATCAATTAAAGTAAAAAATGAAAACGTTGTATTTGATAATATTATGTATCAAGAGTTTGTTAGCAATCAGCTTTTTAAAATTATGGCTAATGTATTTGCTTTATCTCTTTGTTCATGTTCAGAACAGTAAAACAATTTCCAATTTTTTAAATCTTTTAAAATATTTTTAAAAAGGTACAAAATGTGATGATAGTATGCAAATCACAAGTTTTATTAATTAATTATACAAAGTTATTCACAGCTCGAAAGTTGAAGCTGTAAATATATTTTCACCCTGAATATACTTAAAGACATTTAAAACAAATTAATATTATTTTTTCTATTCGAAATAAAGCGTCATTCCTGTTTTAAATTATGTAAATCTTTAATATATTAAAATTTCAAAAAAAAAAATATTCAGAAAAACTATCAAAGATAGACTAAAAAGATTTAACACGTTACATTTGCATTAGAACTTAAAAATACCAAATTGGGCATTAAAAATTAAAAGCTTCTAAAGAAGACTTCTCAGGAGATCTTATTTATAGCTGCTCATTAAAGGAGATCTGGTTTGGAATTCGGAAAACGTAACTCTTAAGAGACGTTCAACTAATTACGGAAACTGAAGGCCCGAGCTGTGATTGGAAAATCGAATCTCACGATGATTTGAAAGTCATGGGCGTTTAAGTGCTGTTTTCTGGAAGTTTTCGAGGTAAGATAGTTAGGTCTCGAGTTGCTCGTTAAGGGAGAATTTCGTCCCAGAAATGGACAAAAATTATCGATTATCGCTTCGCTTAATGTGAGAGGTTTAGTGTTCGATATTCTTGTGCTTACGAGTTAAGTAGACAAACAATTAAAATATTCGGATAATGCTTTAAATGCCATTGACAGCTGTAAATCTATATAATTCTTTGAATTTCAATCTATTGGGAATCGCCGCATCAGTTTAAGACATTCGTTTCTAAGGTAATATTTATGAGTGTTACCAAAGTATTTTGTTGAAGTGCAGCATCTTTAAAATCCCTCATGTTCATGTGAAACAGCATTTATTATGATTAAACCACTTTGACCACTTACACCACCACAACTGAATTGCATATAACATAATCTAATATAACAGTTTTTTTCTATAATAGAATTATCCTATGTATTACTTTAAGGTAAAATATTGTTATTCGAACAACAGGATTTTCAAAAGATTTCGTGATTTTTATCCCATTTGCTTTCAACAGACATCTTACTAGCACCCTTTTTTGAGCAATATTATATTAAGAATTTCGATAATATAAACCTAATCTTAATCATGCATTATTAATAAAAGTAAGTTGTCATTAACTTTTTTCTAATATTAGTTTGTTTGTTTATATTATTATTATAGAATATCGGAATAATTTTCTTTTCATATTCACATTCTAGTGATGTCATTAAGATGAAATAAAAATTAAATCAAATTAATTAAATGGTGATTCTTACACAAATTTTGAAATAATGATAATCGAAAGTATGCATATTAATACACCAGAAAAAAAATTGCAGTAGCCGACGTCCAGCGCGGTAGCGCACCTATCCTGTAACTTGGGCGACCTAAGTTCGAATCCCGTTGGGTTCGGGCGTTGTTGTTCTTCATATGTTCTATCTGTGAGAATGGGCAACCAGTAAAAAGGGGCTGTGCCAGCGAATATGATGGGTGAATAGCTAAGACGTACTCTCGGCCCTTGTCGACGCTGCTTAAAAAACTCCCCTTCAACTGAAATTCGATGACTGTGTCAGCGATCTTGTCCCTGTCAAGTGCTATAAGAAACAATAACTTAGACGCATAAAATTACTAAATTTTGCCTTTACAATCATGAAATAAATCAAGTTAAATGAAAACAAAAATGATTTTTTCATGAAATACTTCATGAATTTTAAATTTTATATAATCATTTTAACACTTTTCATCGTCTGTATCACGATTGTATCATATCACGTCAGATAATACTTTGAAATCTGAGATTAGCAAATGGAAATAAAATGTTAAGCTTCATAAATGATTATTTTTAAGAAAGGCACCAAATTAATACATCTTAAGGTAAGTAACTAGCTGTAAAGCTAATTCTGCACTAAAAGAAATCCGAATTTTATTTTATAATCCAAAAATACCGCCGGAACTTTGTAAATTCTAGAGCACTTGAGAGATTAAAATTTATATAAGACATAATTTAAGTCACACAAGTTCCAATAACACACAAACAGATAAAAATAAAACTGAAAATAGTGATATTTGAAATCGGAATCGGAAGTCTTGTTTTATTTTTTCGGTGTAAATTTCGTAAAATAGATATTTGAATTGCTAAACTGATTTACTATCTAACCAGCATTATTTCGTTTATTTGAAAATTCAGTTATAAAATTGAAAAATGATTTTTCTTTTTTTAGTTCAGTAGTCTTTTTCTTCGGTACACTTTTAAGAAAGAGCTTTCTTCGCAGATACTATATTCATGCCATTTTAAATGATATCTCAGAAGATCCTAGCATCCTATTTCATGCTTATCTGTTATTTTGCCAGTGATAGAGCAGTTTTATCTTAGAATTTCTGGTATATGTTAGTGTTTGGAGACTATGAATCGGAAAAAAGAATGGATCAAATTTTATGGCTTTTTTCATTTAATTAAGGTTTCCGTTTGGCTATTCCACATTTCTCTCCAACTGAGCAGTAGGTTTTGGTTACTGCGTGGAAAAAAAAGAAGCAATTTTTCCAATTAAAAAAAAGGCACATGCAGTTTTAAAACTATCTAAAAATATTATGAAGTATAAAATAAAGCATTAAATGAAGTTCAATATTATATATTTTGTAGAAGTATTAGAACTGGCTTCTATGAAATTCCTACATTTAAAATAATTCATATGAATTATTAAAATATTTCATAACATTTGTGGAGGCATTTAAATTTTCCCTCATTCCTTAAGCATTTTATAAATTTAAATCTGGAGTTTAATATATTTTTTTATACGTATATCTTAATGGATAGACATGTTTTGGAAACAATTTATTAATTTAAAAAAATGCATATCAAATGAACCTCAACTGTTAATATCTTTTTTTTGCGGAGAATAGATATATTGTACTGTAAATATACCTATCCCAAATAACAACGAGAAAAACCCTTTTATCTAGAATTTTGTTATATACCCCTCTCCTTTTCTTCCTTTCATAAATTATTTGATTCACAATCACCACTAATTCTAATGGCTTTCTAATAAGATTAAAAATTAAAAGCGCATTTAAGACTAATGTCATAAATGGAAAAGAAAATTCTTTTGAGTTTTCTGATGTGCGTTATGTAAGATGCCCCTCCCTCCACATCATATTAGCATCTTCATAGGCTCTCCAAAACTGTTTTAGAGACTGAGACCAGGTGCATCAAGTTTGTATATCCATGCTGTTTATTCTTCTTGGGATTTGATGCATTAATTACGTACATGCATCACTTAATGTCTTGAAAGTTTCCATGACACATATTGAAAGTTATAAAATTTAAAACTACCAGGCATTGTAAATCAGACATTTAAGTCATGCGGAAACGAAAGATGGTGGTCTTCTAGTAACCAGACATGATTTAGCTGCCCTGATTTGCTTTGAAAAAATATTTTGGTAAAAACAGGATCGAGTCCTTTTCCATAGGTATGGTCAGTACTTGAATAGAAGATACATAATAACTATAAGGTTATTTGAATGAGGGAAATTAATTTAAATGCATGCTAAGACAGTCTTTTTAAAGATATTCTTTAAAATATTTCTGTATTTGTATTTTAAAATTGTGGTAAATGTTATTTATAAATAGCAAGTGCATGCAGAATGTCATTCGCAATTTCTTTTATCAATTTTCAAACTGATATTTATGTTCTATTTAGTAAATGAGGTAAGAAATCTCTGCTATCATATAAAAGAGAGGTAAATTTTATTCGATTTAAAATTAGATAATTTATTAATAAAATGATGCATAATAAAGGATGTTGAAATAAAACGATATTTTGCACGATACAAAATTAAAAAAAGTTATTGATTACTTCTTTCACTAAATTTCTTGAACAGTATAAATCGCTGTTTATGAGCTTTTTCACTTAAAAATTATTAGAGTTATGTAATTTGAAATGTTAAAATGAATGATAAGTTTATATAGCATATTATTATAATTATTCTAGCTATCTAATAATATCATTTTAATAAAAAAATTAAAATTATTAACTCAAAATTCATTTCTAACTTATGCCTGAAATCGTAAGATAGATTGAATTGCTCAGATAATGAAAATACTTCAATTTTTATAAAATAATACAGCAATAAAGTATTGTGTCTTTTGCAATATAAAGCAACAATTTTAATTTAAATATCATTTTTATTCTTTTACATACATTCAGTAATTTCAAGCAAAAGGCCACTTTATATGAAATAACTGAATTTCTTTTTTTAAATATTTAGATAGTTTTGATCATTTTAATGCAAAACTTTGAGTCAAAGTTTTTCTTTGGTGTCATGCATCTGAGAGATATTTAAAAATTTCATTTTCAATTATAAATGCCGACAAACTGTTGTAAATACTGTTGGACATTTGTAATTTATATATATGCATAGTTTTACAATTGCCTTGACAAATTTCAAAGACCTAATTCAATGACAGAAAAATCACAGCAAGAAGTGGTCATGTTAACTTTCCTTTAAAATATTAATTTTCCTTTAAACTTTTATTAAAATTTCCATAAATAAATTGGGTTTTTCCTTCAAATATACCAATATACAATAATGTTTGTATATTTATTCTGTACAACTCGTATAATAGAATTTGCTAGTTATAAGTCAAACGGAAAACAAAACTTCCCAATATAAAAAAAATATTAAAAATTTTAATTTTTTTTTTCAATTATTTTATTCAGTAATAGTGATTATGAATAATTTCAGAATTTGTTCAAGAAATGAAAGAATCATAAATAAATAATGAATTCAGAAATTTTAATCTGTAAATTGACGATATTTTTGTACATATTATTAATTTCGAAAGAACTTACATATGAGGATTTCAATTTGTAAATAGTTTTAAAAAGTTTTAGCTTTTAAATTCATTACAATTTCACTACTATCAAAATTCTGTCTACCGTTCAAATAATCTAACAGAAACGTTCTACTTTTCTGATAAACTTTATTTGCCGAGTTTATTAAATTAAAAAAGAAACTTTCATAATGTATACACGTCTTTATTCGTCGCTATTTTTCAATATTTCAAATTAAACTACGTTGATTGAGCAAAACAAATAAAGAATCTTTCTTTCTATTATTGAAAAATTTTAGTTAAAGGAAAATATTATACTTCGAGATTACAATGCGATGATAAGACCGATTGAATTAAATTCGAAATTTATTATGAATAAATGTACGCTGAATGCATGAAAGTAAACTGACAAAACTTTTGAATTAAAATGCATATTTTTTTTAAAAAAATTCAAAATTCATGGTTTAGTTGCTCTAAGCGAATATAGGAAATATACATGTATCAAAATATCTCTTAGAATATATTCAAATTTTTTTTGAAAAATAGTTAGTTGAATAGTTTTAATTCCAGATATTTATTTGGTTTGTTAATCGAATACGGATTTAACCAGAAAATAAAATAAGTTATAATTCTGCAAGAATATAATTTGATGATTAAACAGTGATTTATATAAAAATTTAAAACATTTATTCATTAAATAAATAAGTCCTTTTATGTTCTGAAATTGAACTTATAGCCTGAATTGATTTATTTTTACACAGATTTCTGTGTTTGATGAAAGCATCATGAATGAAAATGTGAAATTTAATTTTCCAAAAGAAGTTACAATAATTTAAAATTTTAAAT
This sequence comes from Argiope argentata, assembly GCA_026289955.1. Lineage (NCBI taxonomy): Eukaryota > Metazoa > Arthropoda > Arachnida > Araneae > Araneidae > Argiope > Argiope argentata. Next base: position 1,905,456 of record JAOUZG010026054.1, read on the forward strand.
GAATTTTTTTATGATGCAATATAATTTTCACGCATTAATTAATATTTCTAAAGAATCAACATTATATTTGAAGACTATTTTAAAAGTAATTTATAGAATGAGTTATTTGATTTTATAAACTTAATGTAAATAATTCATATAATTAGGCTAATTGGAAATCAAACCTCTTTTAGCCAAATCTCTCAAAATAAATAAACTTCAATATGTTCTATCTTTTCAATTATCATTATTATTGCATTCTACTAAAATGTACACGATGGGAAATAGTAAATGAATGCTCGAATAATTTATACTTTGGGTTTTATTTAATAAATTAAGTCGGTAAATTATGTTACATTCTTCAGGTATAATTTTATGGATATTCTATTACTGCAATATTTATACTTATTGAAAACATAAATAAGCTATGATTTTTACTCAAAATTCAAAGATTAATTCCCTTTTTAAAATTAATTAATTTACAAGCATCAAAAAGATATTGCAGTTTCTGAAGAATTTAACTACGTTTATCCTGATATATGAAATATCAGAATTTCTTTAACAGGTATAGATAAATAGTTGCTCCTGTGTCTAATTTCACACTGGAACAGCTCAAGCTGTCATCAAAAATCTAATTTAGAATCCAATAATCCCATTAAGAAGTATTTGTAAGGTTCGTCTCAAATATGTATTAAATGAGTTGATTCTTCAAACTTAATAATCATACAATACATATAAACTTAATACATATAATAAACTATGGAAAGTGAAATTAATTAATATGCCGGGGCTTTTTTTTTCTTTTTAAAAAGTAGATTTATTAGGTATGTAAACATAATTAACTTGTATTTGGTAATCTAAATCAGAAATAATTTATCATTGCAGCATATAGAATGCTCATAACTTTATTTCAATACTTGATTTATAAAGGTTCTATAAAATTGTAAAATTAAACCAAAATTGAAGTTTAACTAGAAAAGGATTTTTTAATTAAAAAAAATAAAGACCATATCTTTGCATTGCTGTACGGAAACAAAAGAAAAAAATGGGCATTCTTTGCAACATTAGTGCCAGTTTTCCATTTACTCTTGCGAAAAGAGAAAAGTATTAAAATACAGAAGTTGAAAGAAAACAAACTCATTCAGTACTCAACCGCAGTATTCAAATTCTGCATTAATTTTTAATGTATGTTCATACAATATTAGCATGGAGAATTGAATTATAATAAGGCGAGTTGTAGAGAGATTTGAGTTCACAATTCTATAGTAAAAAAGCATCAGTAAAATTAAGAATCTTTTGTTAAACCTTTTGCAACTATCGTTAACAATTTTTTCCCTTGTTAATTCTAGCAAATTTCATTGCGTTATCTGTTAGTGAAATTTATTACAATTTTTTTTATATTTCATAGATGAAGATTTTAAAACATCCCTGGATTGAATTTTTTTAAACCGTAAGTTATCTTCGCAAAAATTATAAAACGTAACTACATTTGCGAGGATAATAATAACTTTTCTTTACTTGAATGGTGAAAATAAAAAGAAAAATTTTTCATGAGCAATGAAATGTCTTCGGTGACATAACGAATATTTTTGTGAGCTGAAACTAGGAACCATATTTTTACTCTGTATGATATTTAATTAAGGTCCAAATTAATATAGGATTATTAATTAGGTAATTTCCTTTCAACCATTTGAATATCCGTTCCATGGCTTAAGATAGCATTATAGTGATCAAACAATCAACTAGGAATCGGTGCTTTAACAGACACACATTGCAAAGCCAACGGGTTCCTTCTAAACATTCTCGCCTTCTATCTAATATATGCACTTATGCATTAAAAACTTAACAATATTGGCGAAAAATAGTTATGATAGACCACTAACGCATAAGATCGTTGACGATTAATAGATATTAATGTATTTAATTCAAAGTATCAGAAAAATGAATTTTTATCCTCAACTCTTTGTTTTCCAATCAATTGAAACTAAAATGTGACAAATTATTAAAATAGCAGTAAACTGAATACCAAATACTGCAGTATCTCAAGAGATCTATGGTTTTACCTCCGGTAGATCTTTAATAAAAAAAACTCGAGATTACGTGTATCTCTTTAGCTGTCCATCTCTTCAGTTCAGTCCTCAGATCTCATCTCTTCTCGTCTTGTCGTCGTCTGGTTTTTTTAAACTTTCCATTTTAACCTCTGTCAAACTCCAACTCTCATTTTCGCATTGATGCGCTGGAGATGCCGGTTAATCCAAAAATTCTTCTGAAATATTCCCAGTGCTCAACACTTGATCGTGGGAATATTTGCTAATCGTCCATCCTCTTAGAAGACACTCCACAATAGGGAAATATTCACATCAGGAGGTTTTAGCACTTTTTTCTTCAGAGGGTCTTAAAATACATGTGTGGCTCATTATCTGAATTTTATTCAAGTTTGGGTGGTTCCATAGGAGAAATAGTTACACATGGGGTTTCGACACTGTTTCTTTCTTCAGAGGGCCGTAAAACGCATATGTGGTCTATTATCTAGACTCTATTCACATCCAGATGGTGACACTTGGAGAATTCCCAAAGGCGATCACAAAGGAAGGAATTATCCCACGGCTGGCCTGATAAAATAATGTCTAAACATGTGTCTCTTAGAAAGGGAGGAGAGTTTTACAACTTCTTTACAATCTGTACTTCAGATTCTAAGCTTATGTATGAAATGTTATCCGTCTACCTATCTTCGTTTTGTGTATATAAAACTATCTACTAAATGGATTTTATCCATAATTTAATGGTAATGTATAAATTTGGTATAATTACCATAAACAGAACTTTATTTGTATTCCACAATGTAAGAGATATGCCAATTTTTGAAAAAGCAATGAGAAAATTCCGCGATAACTTTCGATTGTGAATTATTATATTCACGGAGAAAATTCCCAAAAGATATTTTTCCAACTCAGGTTATTTGAAAGGGGAGATTCATCTGCAATTCGAATTTTTGAATAGTTCCGATATTTTCCCTTTGAATGATCCATAAACATGAAAAGCAAAATATAGAATCGATTAAAAAAATTTTAACAATTATAAAAATGTATATTATGAAAAAAGAAATGAATCGTTTTCTTATGTTGTTAATACTAACCTGTAATTATTAATATTCCAAATATAATAATATTTATAATATCCGATTATTCACATAACCTTAACATTTATAATCTGTTATAATTCCAACTCATTTCTGCAATTAAAATTATTTTCCTCCCTCTTAAATTTAATCTTGAGTGATATTTTATCTTATGTGTTGCGTGGGCTCCTCTCTCGTGTTAGAACTTAGTAGCTGTAACTTTATCTCTTGTCCAAAGGATTCATTAGTCTAAGTTCTAAATATACTTTAGGAAAGGGTAACTCATTTTCTGACAGTTTACTTAGCTATTCTTAGAGATAAATTCACATCATGTTTCATCCCAATGGTCATAGCTCGAAATTGTTGACAATAATATTTGGAAACTGCTTTTCAGATTCGTGATTAAAATCTGCATTTAAGATTTATTTGAGTTTGCAGAATAATTAAGGATTTAAATGAAAGGCATATTTTTTCTGATATATCTTCAGAGCAATATTAGTTAATCGGATATTACTTCATGTTTCAACAACAATTTTTAAATCCTTAGATATACAGTTGGAAAAGACCACAAAATAACCTCAACATTTATATTTTATGTTGTTAGTGTCAATAATATTATTACATCAAAGCGTTATTCAATTTTCTGGTTATATTTATCATATTTTGCTAAATATTATTGAAGCGTAAACATTTTAAACAAAAAATAAATATTAATTCAATTATAATCAGAAACCAATTGAGCTATGAAATTCTAAATGTTATCATTTGAGGCAATTGCTTGAATGATATCTTAGAAAAAACGTGATTGGTGAATTCTATAAATGGCCATATAAATGGTACTATAAATGGCCACTGAAATAATCTAAAATATTAATACTTCCACATTCTTATTTTTGGCGGTTAGAGGGTGACCACTTTTTCATTTAAAATGTTGTTGCCTCAAGAATATATATATAAAATTTAAATGTCATAGGTTATAATGAAGATTAAACAAATATTTAAACTATTAAATAAAAAACAGAAAAAAATATCATAAAATAATCGTTGTAAAGCAAACTTCTCCATAATATAGGAGCAGATAATATGTTGGAATAGAGAAAAGGTAGTAAAATTTAAATAGGAAGAATGTAGGTATGTTGAAATATAGTATACATTAAAATAAGTCATAATCCTTTCAGAAAATGAAAAGAAACAATTAAATTACTAAAAAAATATTATATTCATTATCTTCTAGAAATGTGTTGTGTTGCTACTTATGGCACTTGCCATGAACAAGCCTCGCTGATACATCAGCACATATTAAGCTTAAGATATACGTCTTTTGTTTTACAAGTAGCGCCATCTAGGGCCAAGAGTACGACTTAGCTACACAGACATCACAACCCTTTTTAGGGAAAGGACTTCATTCATTCATCTCAGATCGTAATTTAGACCTGGAACAGAGAAAGATCACTTCTGACTCAGTACCCCCAGTGGTATTACTCTCAAAATGACTTTTAAATTTAACCAGAGCCAGCTGCCACACACTCGTGGAATCTTCGGTCGATTTTCGAACTCATAATCTAAGGAGTACGAGTCCAACGCTCTAATAACCAGGCTATTCCGGCCACAACTGAAATGTGTGTGTGTGGAGGGGTGGTTGAATTTAAGACGATGGAAAAGGAAATTTGCAGCAACTAAAATAAAAGTTCGAAATAAATTTAAATAAATTTTAAATAAATTTTAGAATACAGCTTCAAATAATCTGATATCCTTGCTATATGTTTCAGTGAAGATAATATAGAGTTTAAACAAAAATCAAATATTTCTCAGTGTTGTTCATAAATTTGAAAATAAATGACATCTGCGTTCATTTATTATCAAACCATAATCCCCCTGGAATCTATTTCCATAACAGAAAAAATCCTTGGTAAAAATCAAAATTGTATTCCATGACTCTACAATCGCGGACATTGGCATCATTGAAAAGAATATCCGAGTAAAGAAATTCTCGCTAGATCCGCGGGATTTTGAATAACTGGATTGGCAAATGGAACCTTCGAGAGATGACTGGAAAACCGGAGGGCATATCTTTTACTTTACGCGGGTCTGAAACTTGTCTGTTCCCGTTTATTATTCTCCTCTTTCCTCTGCGACAGTTTTTTTCATCTGGCCTTTTTGTAGCGTTTGAAGTGATTACTCGAAGTTGAGAACTTTTTCCTGCCATCTCACCCTCGGGAACGGGATTGGAAACAAATTCTTTTCTTGAGGATCTACTGCAATCAGATTGGAGTTGGATTTGTATAAATTGTGAAATCCTTGGGTGGCAGTTCTTTCTTTTTAGCCTACTGGGCATTCCTCACGAGAATCCAGCTGCATTTGAAATTTTCGGCAAATGTAGCGATTTTATTCGTTTGTTTAACAGTTTCCAATATTTTAATATTTTATTATTTTGATATTTCATTATTACTTTAGCGCAGGAAATATATTTTTTATTTAAAAAATTAAAAAATAAGTATAATTAATTTTGTTGAAGAATATCTCATTATGAAAATTTAGTTTCTGTGTATTCAATAGTGTGAAAAGAAAACCTAATAAAATCATACAATTATGAAATTGGAAATTGTACAATGCGAAAAAAAATTATGCGAAATGTGCACTTTATTTGTTACAGATTTTCATATATATATATATATATATAAAAGAGTCTTATTATATAAGCAGAAACGTTGATATGTCTTTCCAAATGCTTGTCAAGTATTTTGAAAATTACTCCTTCAGAAAATACTCGTTTATATGAGAATTACAGCTTGAGTTATGGGCTTGAATATAAAATGGTATTAAATATAGAATTTAAAAAAAAAAACTTGTAAACTTAGTATGCAAAATGAATGTCAGTTTCCTTTGCATTACTTTGAAGTTTAAAAGTGCATACAAAAAACATGAAAAGAATATAAATCCTTTCACTAAATACTTTTGGCTAGTTTCCAAATATTTCTGTTAATATCATTTGAATTTTAAAATTTTCTATCTTTTCGATGATGATATTCAAATTAATATTATTATAAATTAAAAACTTAACAATTCCTTTCTTGCATTCAGAATAGATAAAAAGTCAGATTCAGAATCTAATTACCCAAACTATCAAAAGTTTCGACAGCTTTAAAATTTTCTTTTTGATAAAATTATATTCATTTCTAAGAAGTAAAAAAAATATTCTTCATCTTTTAAAAAATTTACTTTTGTTTTCATCTTCAAAATAATTTTCATTGCACAAATAATTAAAATGTTAAGCATTTTTATCTTATAAATAACGATGCTCCACGTAAATGATTATATTGCAAAAATAATTTTCATTATTTTTAATTAAACTCGACTTATTAAAATTGACATTTCCAAGCAAGAAATTTATTTGCTTGAAAAATATTGCTTAGAAAATTCCATTAGACTCATAATGTCATCCTGCGTACTAATTTAAATGAATTAAAACTATCTTCTAAACTAACTATTCCATAATTGAGTGAAATCAGGTTTTGTAAGCTACAAATTATCACTGAAAAGAACGTTTTCTTCTTCCCTTGTATTAATTTTTCAAGTTTCTGATATGTAACGTATCTTCAGATAAAAGAAATTTTCTTTCACGTTGTATGTTTTTGACAAGATAATTGTGATGTAATCGCATATTTTACCAATTAGTTCAATTATTCATTTTCATCTTAAAAACTTTTTAATTACAAAAAGCCTGTTCAGTTCTTGTGAATTAGAAATATGCTTAACTTGAGAAAATTCCGAAAACTTGTTATTAATTTAAGTATTTTGAAAGAAGTCAGAATTCAAAGAATTTTTAATACTTATAATGAACTTTTCAAGATATTGAATAGTTGATTTTTTTTTACTGAAATAAGGGAGAATATGTTATATTTTATAGTTGCAGATAAAAATTAACAATTTAACGGAAAAATAAAGTTTTTGAATACATGCATAATTTATATTTTTATGTAAAAAGTATAAAGTGAATTAATTTACTATATACTACTTTAAAAAACTGCAACTGGTACGAAAGATATCCGGTTAAATTCTCCATGTTATAAAATGCTGAAAGAAAAATGACATTTCTATATAATGTTAAAAATAGTAAAAAAACCGCTGTGTTATCTTTAAGTTTTATGATGTTATTGTAAAAACATTTTCTGAAACTCATTTGAGTTGTATTAAATCCACATCCAATGCAGAAAAAAATGGTAAATTAAGACCCTTAAAGATCAAAGCATTGAGGTTTGCTTTCTCACTCTTTTAATTAGAGATAAATTTTGAATTTATTGACCTCTATTTCGTAACTGGCTCCACAAATCTGAACTCTCTGCAAATGGCGAAGTGTATTCATAATTTGAAAATAATCATCAGTCTTCGTCGTGTGGAGATTATTCAAATGGTAATATAATCTATTACAAACTACATATATCTGTTCAAAGTGCAAGTTTGTGGAAAATATTTTGATTCAGCTTGAATCCTTCCAAATTATTTGATTGAAAAATTGTATGTACTACTTTCACTACAATAATTGCAATTTGCAATACAAAACTTACAATTGCTCTGGCTCATTACGATAGACTTACAATTGCTCTGACTCATTACAATAGATTTACAATGAAATGATTAAAATTTATTGTACAAGACTTACAATTGAATGCACGAATTACAATAGACTCATTATGAAATTAATGATTTTTATAATACAAGACATACGATTGCATGAACGCAGTGATATAGGCATATTATACAATGATTACAATTTACAATACACAAGTTATAATCGCATAGACTCATTAAGACAAACTTACAATAAGACAATATACTTCTATTAACATACATCAATGAAAATGAAAGTAATTTTTGCACTATGGTGTAATTATTAAAGGGAAATTTCCATTCAATAATTAAAGGGAAATATAAAAGTATAAAGACACAAAATAATTTAAAATTAATTTAAAAATTTAGAAATTCTTAATTCTTTTTCTTAAATTAAAAATCAAACTTGATTGAAACAAATATTATTTTGATGAATTTTTAATTAAATGAAAAAATGTATTTCTGACTAGAAAGGAATTAGAAGGTATGTTCAGTATGGCATGTGATAAGCTCATTCTATTAACAGTTTTTCATTTCTTGTGATTCTTGATTAATATCTAGGAATGAGCAATTAATCAGGCATTTATTGTTTTTTACGAGATCACAACCAATGTAAATAAAATTTGAAAAACATTTTTTTCCAATAAAAAATTACATTGTGTAGATATATTCTGTGTTTTTACAACCTTTATATACAATCTTAAATATTATTATTGATTCATTTGACTTTAAAACATTTTTGTTTAATATGTTGCTTTTTTTTAATAAATTAAAGTCAATTCATATTAAAGCCCTATAATATTTTTAATGTAACATTGATGTTTTTTTATTTGTTATATGCATTTGAAGGAATTATTAGATTATTAACATAACAATTGAATATTCCCCATTTTTAATATTGAATTTATAATGCAGGTCTTATTTTTCAACAATGAATGCAACATTATTTTTAATTATTAACTATTTCTCATAATATGAAAAAAAATATTTTAAAATAATATACGATTTACAAATGGAATATGATGTCAAAATTTGAATATAAAAACTGCATCTGTCACTATTAAACTTTATCATGAAACTGATGTTAGGATTTCCAAAAATGATAAAAGAAAACTAAGGAACTGCAGTTCGACTATACTTTTTTTGACATCTGTCTTTATACACCATTATAATTCACTTTTCATCCTGTATTCAAGGTATCCTATATCCTTTATTGTGGTTTAAAAAAATGTTTATACTTAGGGCGATTGCCATGAACAATCCCCACTAATACATCAACAGATTTCAAGCCGAAGATATGCGTCTCTTGTTTCAAATAACGCCAACTAGGACCAAGAGTACGACTTTAGCTACACATTCATCACAGTCACTTGCCACTGCTCCTTTTTACAAGGGGACACAGTCAAGCATCTCACAGATAGCAAAAAGAAGACTAACCATGCTATAAATCGGGACTCCCAGAACACGATTAAGACGCGCTACCTCTGTGCCATAGAGCAGTCAAATTTTTCGTATAAATATTGTTTAACTTTATTCTATATGATCTGAGCAACACTCTTGAAGCATGATCTTTGCGATGTTAACGATAACTCTTTGTGATAAGCTTGATAATATTTTTTTTAATTAAAAATTAAAACTTGGAATGATAAAACAAATTTTAAGTCATAAGTATCTTATGTACATAATTGACGATTTACATAAAATTCTAATAAAAAAACGGCCATCTACTTTCCAGAAAAAAAACACATCTAGGATAAATATCTATGACATCGTCTATTTGGAAAATCGGAGGGTGAAAATCTTAAGAACTTAAACAGCTTTTTAAAGATTGTATGCATATCATATTTAGAACCGTTCATTAAAAGTGATAGGTTTGGAATTCATAAGACGTTACTCTTAAGAGACGTTCAACTAATTACGGGAACCAAGGACTGTGATTGGAAAATCGAATCTCGCGATGATTTGAAAGTCATGAGCGTTTAAGTGCTGTTTTCTGGAAGTTTTCGAGGTAAGATAGTTAGGTCTCGAGTTGCTCGTTAAGGGAGAATTTCGTCCCAGAAATGGACAAAAATTATCGATTATCGCTTCGCTTAATGTGAGAGGTTTAGTGTTCGATATCCTTCTGCTTATGAGTTAAGTAGACAAACAATTAAAGTATTCGGATAATGCTTTAAATGGCATTTCCATTTGTGAATAGGTAGAATTTATTAATTTCCGTTTATTGGAAAACAGAAATGTCTTTAGAGGCATCTTGACTTCTGTTTATATCGATACTTGTAAATTTCACTAGATCAACGAGATACACTGAAAATCAATTAAAATCTTTTATGTACTGTTTAAAGGGTATTTATCATAATATTACTGATCATGAGCTGTTATATTAGATTATTGAAATTTCGCGTCATATTAAATTCTTTGAATAAGGACAGGATACTTATATAAACTTTGGAATTTTTCTGAGATGTCAATCAGTTATTTCCCTTTTTAATAACTTAAAGGAATTTTCTTAATGCCTAGAAAACTATTCAGTGTTTAATATTGAGTGCAGATATGGATAGAATAACTAAGACATTTATACAACATTATATCAATATCAAACACTGATATATATTTAAGGCCAACAAAAATTTAATGTGGATTATATATTGATAAAAGTCAGAATAAAGCGCGTTATTATATTTTGTATTAAGACAACGTTGAAAAGTCGATTTTTGTCGATCTTTTTATTTATTCTAAATATTTCGCGAGTTTCTTTATATTACCGTTAGAGTTGTTTATTAGTTAATTTTTGAGAAGTGATATTATTTTTTATATTTACAATTCAGTACTATTTCTTATGCATATTAGTATGTATATCGGTATTATTTCTATTTACATATCAGTATATATTTCTTATACACCCAGTGCTATTTGACATCTTTTGATGCTATTTTATGAAATTCTAATCTTTGATAGAATTTTCTTTCAGAAGCCTTTTTAATTAAAATATGATTGATATTTTATTCGATTATGATATAAAAATTTCTCAATATATTATGTAGATCCTGAACTAGATAATACTTATTTCTCTTTCTTGTGAAAATGGTGTAATGACAAATATTATTATAATTCATCACAATATTGTTTATTCAAACATTCTATTTAAAATCAGTTTCCAGTATGATATTTTAAATGAATTAGTATATTTAACGAAGGAAACCGCGTTTTTAAAACCAAACGAGTTAATTTAACTCTCAACTCATGAGTACTTGTTTTTTATTGTTATGAACGTATTGTATTTCTAATTGCTTTAACAATTTACTCAGGGCTAAGAAAATTAGAAATGTTCTTTTATCACATTACATTTCTCAGGAATTTTTAGTATTCTGAGCATAATTTCATATTTCCTGATTCTAAGAGATGGCTAAATGCGTTTTCCAACTTGTTAGAATGAATATAGAATGTGTACGTTCAAAAGATCTTGATGGAACAAACTTTAATATTAAGATCTTTCAACAGAAATCATTTTCTTTTTTCAAAAAAAAATACCCCCAATTTTTCGAATGAAGGCATAAAAGTTTCGGAGTATATTTAAAAATTATCATGTAAAATATATTTGAAGATAATATCTTTTTAAATAGATATACATGTTACATTACATAAAAAGAATGCGCCTTGATTGCAAAAAAATTTGTCATCGTTTACAATCCAAAAAAAAAAAAAAACCAGTATTCGATGTATTCTGTAAAACATTATTTGTATAATTGGCCTAAACAATGAATTTGAGAACTTTGAATCGAATAATACTACATTGAGTGCCAATATTAGCAGTTACATCCAAATAGAAAATTTTACTCTCTAGTAATGAAATTTGTGATTTCGAGTAAGATAGTTATAAAAGTTTTTTTCTTTGTTTTTTAACAAAACCCATACACGTGATACACCTTTTAAATCTTCTCTAAAAATGCGACCATCATATATGTCTCCATACATACAGGAGAGAAACTCAAGAATGAAGATGAGAATCTTCTTGTATGGTGGTTGATTCTCACTATTCAGGTGGGTATAAAAGTCGTGCATAGGGTTACCTATCAGTTCGGGGTCGTCGTTTATAATTAACTCCATAAATAAAAATCTCTACATGCTATTTCATATTTGTTCAGGTTTTATTTTCCTGAAAAATGTCACAATAAATCTTTAGTTATTAATTTTTGGCTCTGGATATAATAAGTTACCTTAATTCAATTGAATTTTGCTAGCAAAAATAAATGAAATTTGGTTTGTAAAATGTACTTAAAGATGTAATAAGTTTAAACATGGTTTAGTTTGAATTAATCTTATAATTTGAAGTAAATTTCGACTATGATTATCATTCAGATCGATAGAACTAAATCAATTATTATAACTTTTCAAAACTTCTGTTGGAAAGAAGATGATTTTAAAGCTTTTTATAATTTTATACCGTTCTTTTAATTATTTTTAAGATATTCTGTTAACACTTATAATTTTAAATTATGCGCATGCAATAAAATTCATATATTTTTATGAATTATCCAATAGCTGTATCAATAGTTTAAAAGTTGTTGTTGTTACTAATGGCACTTGCCATGGACAAGCCCGCGGATGCATCAGCCGATTTAAGCGTCTCTTATTTGATGTAGAGTCAACTAGGGCCAAGATTACGACTTTAGCTACACACTTTTCACAATCCCTTGCGCAGCCCCATTTTACAGGGGGCACAATCACACTCCTTACAGACAGAACACAGAGGAACAACCACTCAAACCCGAGACAAACAGATCACTAGGAATGCGTGCTACCTCAGTGCCAGGACGCCGGCATTGCAAAATATTATGGATATAATGTTTAAAAAGAGAGACGATAAAGAATTAATAATGCATTTAACACATAATTTTAAATGATAATTAGATATATAAAATTAAAAATTCTATTATATAAAACTAAATATAAATTCTTCCAATTGTATATTTTAATGTCCAATTATAGTAAAATGTTCAATTTTTTTAAAGCATCCTTCACATTTTGGGCTGAAAATAAGGACAATTTTCCTTATACATTTATGCAATTTGATAAATTGTAAATTATAACATTTTAACATAAGAGGGGAAGAATTTGAATATATTTTAAAGGCCACTTACAATATATCATTTAAAAAATAAATAGTTATCACAGGGTAAATTATAAATGCCAAACTATCAACCTGATTTCTAGGACTTATATCTTATCATTTTTTAATTATCATATATAAATTCATTAAATCACGGCTATTTCCCATCCTAAAAGCTCCAATAAACTATCACATCAAAATCGCATTTTTAATTAGGAATCTTAGAGAAAAAAATATTTTGCAAGAGATAAATTTGTGTTCCTTTTTTTTCTATTTCAATATCTTCCGAAGTTCTCGAATAATTTAGTGATCATTGAGAACCTAGGCACGCCAGCCTTGTTTACATACGCTATTTACTTTTCTTGGGGATAGAGGGCGTAATTATCTGCTTGTCTTGGAAGACGGCACAAATGCTAATAAACTTGTACAGTGACAAGTGTTAAAAATCAGATATTTCAATCATCTGATAGAATATTTCACTTGAAATGTGTATAGAGATAGTATGAGTTTAACCAATTTATTCATTTTCCACAGTTTATTTCTATAATTGAAATCCTGAATTTTATTGCTTTATATTCAAAATTTAGGACATTGGTGAAATACAAGGGGAATTTAGAAATACACAATAGAATAGTCAGATTAGATAGAATAAATATTAAAAATCATGGGATTTGAAAGAAGAATTCGATTTTTTTCTTCCTATTTGTAAATAAATATTACTTCTGATTAATGAATTGTACATTATTTATATTGAATCAAAATCTCAGTTGAAAGTTTTAGATGGAAAAAGTAATAATTAAATCTGAAAAAGTGTATAATTTTAAAAATTTGAGTTTAAGCAATTATTAATTGAGCAAAGAAATGAAATTTTACCATTTGAAAATAATGAATTAATAATATTTATTCTTAACATTATTCATGAAACAGAAACAATAATTTGATTGGATAAATAGTAACATTAGAGTTTGTAAATATCTTTTTTTTTACTTCAAATAATCGAGTTTTACAATATTTCAATATCAAAAAAATATTCTGACCAATTTTTATTATGAAATTTACCATGTTTATAAAATAAATATGAAGTTTTTAAAGAGTGCTTTATCATATATATTTCCTTCATGTGGCAATAATTTGTTTTAAAGTTTACAAATAGTTAATTAATTCTTTCCATATTTTTTTTAAATATGGGAACAAAGAACACGAAGAAATACCAACAAAAAAGCATTAATTTTATTGAATTGTGCAATTTTATTCCGTACTTTCCTGTTTGAATCTATATAATCATTCTCACAGCAAATTCCCTATCCCTATTAATTTAAAATATTCCATATCGCATCGTTCAAACAGTACTACACTTGCTCATATGATAAGCTCTCAAAGTTCAAACAATCCTTCAGACAAATTCTATTTAATCAATTTAATTCTATCAGAGCCTAACGTTTAGAAGGCATTTTCGAAGTTTAATCATCTTCTTTAGGTCATATTCCGCTTTAAATATTCCATCGAGGAGGGGGGATAAAATAAATAACGAATATTTGATTTCATCACTGAAGAACTTCAGTTTCCGAAGGGGAAATATTGGATTCCGAATTACGATGGGACTGTAAGATAGATTAAGTTAAAGTTAGAAAGTTTATAATGAGTAACTCTGCCTCGGAGGCCAAAAACTAAACTAGGAAAACTTTCTAATTAAAATGCATACTTTTGAGATAAAACTTCATGAAATTTATGGTTGAATTGTTTAAGGAAATATCCAAAAAGAAATTATATCGGGAATTTTGACGTTTCGAAACGTTGCCCAGGCAACGACAAAATTCTTTTTCTATTTATCTAAACTTGTTCGAAGACATGCCTAAGATAATATAATAAGGATATTGCATCAAGAATATAATCATAAAATCGCTGAGATCATGAAATTTGAAGAGTAAGAAATGATTTATGCAAAACTCGATGAAATAAAGTAAATCAATTTAATCTCACTCGATAATTTAAGTATTTTTTTAAGTTTGAAATGCTATTTAAAGGGATACTAATCCTTACAAACAATTACTCCGTTTTTGTTGGTTTTGAAGGAATTATTAAATGTTTTTAAGTAAAATGATTATTTAATGACTTCCATGAAGAGAGTGATGTATAAGAAATATAGGAAAAGAAGTAAAATTGCTCGCAAGTGCTTTACAAGCCTTTCAGTGCAATAAACACACAGTGAAAACACAAAGAACGCATTTAGATGGGGGTTTTTCCTTTGCATTACCATCGGCCAACGGTAATATGGGTGTACCCAGCTGGAAGTAACCGAGGAACTTGGTATCACCCAGAATGTCATCTCCGGGCTTTGGCAACGATCCCAAGATGATGATAGTGTGAGTAGGCGTTACAACACAGATCGTGTCCGAGCTACATCATTAAACGAGGTTTTGGTAGGACCGGTATTTGGTAGTTACTGCCAAAAGAAACAGACGGAGCACAATATCAGACATGCATCGTCTGTCCCTCTCAACCATTTATGCGATAGTTTTAAGCCAAACCATTTTGAGACACCCAGGGAAAATTGATCTACATGCTCTCAGGTTTGTCAGTTGTGTTCACTTGCTGCAACTCACTGTCGCTTGCGGTTAGCCTGGAGTAAAAAGCATGTATTGTTGACACCGCAACAGTGGGCTTGTGTGAAGTTTTCTGATGAGTCCAGTTTTAGCTTGCGGTTTGATTTTCGCAGGACATTCATATGGGGAGCGCCAGGTACCCGCTACTTCCTAGTGAACATCATTGAGCAACATGTTATGGTGGAAAAGAATTTCTTTTTTGGGGCGGAATTATTCTGGGTTACAGAACTAATCTGTATGTTCAAATTGGAATCATCACAAACCAAATTTATTGAGACGTCATTTTGGAACAAAATGTGCATTCATTTCGAGGCGCCATGGGCGCAGAGTTCGTGTTTATGAATAACCGACAATGTCCATCCTCACCCTTCAAGCATCATAAACGAATGCCTTTGATAGGGGAATATCACCAATATGGACCGACCAGTATTATTTCCTGACTTGAATCCAGTAGAGTCTCTGTGGGACATGTTTGGCCGACGAGTTGCAGCCCGTCAAACATCTACATGTCTAGCGGAGCTTCGGAGAGCTTTGCTTGATGAGTGGTGTTATATTCTACAAGATCAGATAGATAAATCGATACTCAGCATGCCTAGGATTCGTAGAGGATTGTATTGCATTTAGGTGACATACAATGTATAACGATCATATCAGCCAAACAATATTAGATTTTTTAAATACGGTTGTTGTTTTTCTGTAATTTTCTTCAAGAAGCAAAATATCGCAATTATTATTAATGATATCACGCATATACTATGTTTTGAATCTTAACATTTTGTTTTAAAGAGGCTACACAAACAAGTTACTTTTGTTTTGCATCACTTGAATTATCCTTAATTTATAGATATCAGTGCTCATTGGAGTAATTATTTGGCAATAAGGATCATATTATATATCAAACATATTATAAGAATATAATATATAGAATAAAGCAATTTTATATCTTAGGATGCGAATTTAATCTATATTTATTGTTTTATTATTATTGTATAATGTAAATAACTAGTATAATAATTAGTATTATTGTATAATGTTTTATAATTGCGAACGTGTCATTTAGAGTTCTTCTTACTAATAGAACCTTAATGGATACTCATATTTCCTAGTTTTCAAAAATAAATCTATTATAATTAATTTAACACTTAAGTTATTTACAAAAAACAATTAATTATTAGAATATTATTTGTTTAACTATAATAAAATGTTTATCTTGTTCGTATAATTCATGATGAGGAAAAGTTCGAATCTATCGCATATCCAATTGACCTTACTAATATAAAAGTTAAATTTAGAAACCAAATCGCAATTATTTAATAAAAATCTGCATAGTTTAAAACTTTATTCACTTATTTATAGATTGTCTATAAAGAAAGTGCTTGGTGATTCGTTACGATAAATGTACGGACATGCATATATATTTTGATAGCTTATAATCATTTGCATTTTCTTTTATTTTTTTGAAATAAATATTCTAAAATTTTCACAAATTAAAACTATCTTATCAATTTGTACACACTGAATAAAGATAGTCATTCAAGAAAAATTAACTAATATTTAACACAAAAATATAAAATTAGCAACTAAGCAATATCAGAGTCGGAAAAACTCTCAACTCTTATCAGATTAATTTTCAATTAAAAAATAACATTTCAATTACTGATGTAGTTAGAGAATTCGATTATATATAAAACTCTTAATATTTTTAAGACAAATTTTCACAAAAGTATATATTTCTTTTTTATAAAAATTTAAATAGATAAGGAAGGAATTAAATTGATCAGAATTAGATGCATGTACTATATATTTGTAAGATCAAGTAAGAAGTATATTTCCGAAATGATTGGCTCTTTCATTTAATGTTACAGAGGTTTGTTTAAAGATAGATAATTAGAAATACCTGCTTTTGATTTTTTTCTTATCATCGCAAATGAACTAATTTCTTCTTTTGACGCTAACATAGCCATTCGTCTAAAGTAAATGTCATGGAAAAGATATTCTTTAACATTGTAAATGATACAATTATTTCTAGCTTCTTTTCAAATAAGTATTAAAACACCAGATTTAAAAAGAACAGGAAAAAATCATCATTGCTTTAAAGAAAATTACTAAGTTTCCTAGCAATTCAATAACAAAACTACAACCAAAATCGGAAACAAATACATTGGGTGCAATAATAAAAGTGTCTTTGTTCTTATTTCGATGTTCTAAAGGGGAAAAAGTTAAAATACTGAAGTTTAAGGGAAACAAATTGATTCGGCATTCTACAGAATTTACATTTCCTTTTAATGGTTCGCTAAATCGTTGTGGCATGCAAATTTAAAATAGAAAAATGACTCACCAAGGGGAAGGGAATGCACAATTCACAATTTCGGAGTATAAAAAGTATTAGCCAAATTAAGCGTAAACATTTTCGGTGTATATTCTACTTTTAGGCTGGTGACCCCCTATTTTTTTCTTTGCTACATGTCGCTGGATTTCCTCGCACCATTTAGTTGCCTGATGGAGATGATGCTCACGTTTTTGCATTATCGGCGTGTGTTTCGTAGATGTTTTGTGTCAGAGTGATTTTTAACATAAAACAGTCTTGCTGCAAATTAAAGCAGCCTTACTTCGCTAAAAAAGTAATTTAATAACTTAACGGGCGGAAGTAATTTAGTAAATCGTTTAATGCAATTGATCCTCGTAATAAAGAAGACAAAGAAAATAAAAAAAATAATTAACAGAAGTTTACTGCCGCTTTTCGTAAATCGATCTCATTTTTTTTATTATTAAGTGAATCGTCTTAACTAATTTATATTCAAACATATAAAACAAATCTTCGTTAGTTTTCACATCAGAAAAATATTGTACACTTAATGAGTTATTCGTATAGTCTGTTACCTCTATGTGAAACAAAACAAAATTGATAATTACGTAATACAACATTTTGACAATCACACGATTTGAAAGGTAATCACCTTCATTTGCAAAAAATGAATAATAATGGTGAGTTAAAGCAGCCGGAAAGGGAAATATGATGAATCATTATTGATAGAACGATTCTTTAAATAAATGCATTAAGGTTGTAAAATGCTTTTTTTATATTTAAGAGGGTTATTAGATGTGGCTGTATAATCAACTTGGTATCTTTTCCTTTATTGAGTGAATGTGTGCGGGGATTACTAAATTATCAATAGACTCTTAAGCATTTTATTATTCCTCATGGAACAATTTTTACCACTTTCAGCTTGTACATCTTTTACAATAATGACAATTTGAAATACTGTAACTATTTTAATTAAATCTTAAGTAACATGAAAAAACATCACAGTATACATTTTTATTCAAAATAAAATGCATATTTTAAATTTAATTTTCATCTTGCTTCCGCTATTTTCATCTCGTGTGTGTATTTTAATTTTTAGTTCACACCATATAGCTCCTCCACTGGTGTCAACTGAATGTGTATTTATCTAACTTGCTCATTTGAGAGAATAATCACGCAAGAAAAATAATTAAGGATGCTATGTTAAATATAAATATACGTTAATTTAGTTTGAGTTGTGACATCACATCCTTTTTTATTGTAAGATATTCAGTTAATTTCAATAGGAAATCTAAGTAGAGCACCAGATCTGTTCCCTAACTAAGAAAATATACTCTATCTTAGCCAATATATATATATATATAT
>JAOUZG010026054.1:1924640-1943781 GCA_026289955.1 Argiope argentata
GTGTGTGTGTGTGTGTGTGTGTGTGTGTGTGTGTGTGTGTGTGTTACCGAGAAAGACCGAAGTCTGGAGAATGTCGACTTTCACTGGTGAATTGGTGAATGTCAATAAACACACAGTCGCTTGGTGCATGTCCGAAATATTTGCTAAATACCCTCATTTCTGACTTACACCGTTAAATGTCGACATGCACTAATGGTGAGTGTGGCATGTCCGATCAAAATGATGCTAATTTTGTTATGAATTAATAATTATTTTATATTATTTAAAAAATTAAATTTTAAATTAATTACTGAATTATAATTAATAAAATGTAAGTAATAATTCTTTTAATAATTTATTTTAAAATTAAAAATTACTTCACATTATTTTATAATTCAGAAGAATTAGCAAATAATTTATATTGAATAGCAATTATATCAATTTATTTCCTCAATTAAATTGCTAATAAATAAATTAAGTATGCTGGTATCCTTGTAGTTTTAGTCTAATATTAATATAGTATTATGAAATTTTTATCATAAAAATTGATAACAAAATAAGCATCATTTTGAATGCACTGATTGTTTTAAGTTCTTAATAATTCCTTTTAGAAAGAGAGGAAAATTTTCTTAATAGTTAAAATTTTTAAATTAATTTTAAAATTCCAAGAAGAACAAACGATTTGGCGGGAAACTGCAAGTCACCTCTTCGTTGGCTCTTTCCTTTTCGACATTCACAAGAATATATCTGTTATTGTCGACACTCACCGGTGAGGGTCCGAATGCACAACAATGTACTGAAATATTTTATATTTCACCGACGTATTTGGTGTTTGTTGACATTCACCGGTGAAAGTCGACATTCTCCAACTCCATTCTTTATACACACACACACACACACACATATATATATATATATATATATCGAGAAAGTGGAAGGAAAGGCGTTTATTTCCTTAACTATTGCAGTTAGAAATATACTTAAGTTTCATTACAAAAATAACAACTGTATGGAAAGAATTTAAGTTTAGTAAAAGGGGATAGTAAAAGAGGAAAAGTTGAATACATATATTCTGAATATATTACTCACCATTTAGCAAATTTTTGTTCAAAATAAGACCAATTATATTTTATCATATTAATAACCAAAAAATTATTTAAAAAATGTCATTGATGAGATGAGGTATTTTAAAAAAAAATCCTTTTTTCTTTTTCTTTTAAAATAATTGTTCCGATAATTAATGCTTTTTCCCGATTAAGGGATGTCATTTGTCCAAGTTAGGTTCCTTAGAATATTCTTAAAATTTAATTCCATTTGAAATGTTCCCAATTGCAAAACTGTAAGGTCAAATCTTGGTTCGATTATATCTTCCCTTAGCATCCATGGAAGCTACATGAATGCCAGTAATTTTGCTGAAGTACGCTCTGAACGACTTTTATGACTTGAATCTTAAGCATCTTAATATTTACTATTTGTTTTTGAATGATGAATTTTTAACAGACTGTTCGTACACGAAAGAAAATTGAAAAGGAAATTAGATTAAATGCAAATTTCGATATAAAGAACAATTCTTCCGTGGAAGTATCATGTATTTCATAATTTCAAATGCATTTTTTTAGAATGACCAGGAAACTGAAAATTGAACTTATTATTTTTCTGCTTTCTCATTACGAACTACTTAAACCATCAATATCTCAAAACGTTTATCTTTATTAAAATATGCCAAAAAAGAAATAGGCCTTAATTCCTTTTCGGTATTCCACAACTTTTCTGCTGTATGTTAAATATTTAGTTCCTCAAATTTTTAATAATGATTAATTGTATTGAAGCATGAATATGCTGATTGATTAAGCCTAAATTTGTGATAGTACCTTATCAATTTAAAAATATCAGTGGACATTTTGTAGATATATTTTTGAAGCTTGAAATGTGAATAGATAAATGTGAAGGAAACATTTTAATAACTTTTAAATTTACAATATGGACGTCGAATAAAAATTAAATTCTAAAACTACTTATTATCAGCCTGCGCAAAATCGAAATCGGTTTTATTCAGTTATAGTTCATATTTAATGAAAATTTGGAAGCATATGCTTAAAAATAATATTTACGACTTGTTTCACATTTCCTGGACAAATACACACATATATACATAGTAATTTGAATAATAGACAAAAATGAAAAAAAAAAAATATTGCTCTAATTGTGTAGAAGATTTGAAATTGAGTTTTTCAAAACCTTCTTTTACTTAAAATATCTTGTTTCTCAGCTTGAAATGCATTTTAAATTTATTATCCTTATAAGTTTTGCACTTTATTGAAAAATTATTATAAATAACATGTTTAAAATGCCAAACAGTAAAAACAACGAAACACCGCCATTGGGAATCAGTAAATTCATTGAACTTATCCCCATATTCTGTTTTAAAAACACATGCTTTTTTTAACGTTTTTTAATCAAATTACGTTTTATTTAATATTTCTTGTCACAATATCGCAATTTAAATTCAAACTACACAATGACTTTTTCTGAACATCAAAGATATTACTTTGAAAAATAAAGCTGAAAATTATGAATCAAATGTAATTGAGTTAGATACTTTTGAATCTACAAGAATAAGTCATTCTTTAAAAAAACTGATATCTAGATTGTACTAAAGGGAGATGAATTCCAAATAAGAATATTGAATTTATTCTAAAAGTATTCTTTGCAGTAATTAAATTTATTCTTTATTTGATAGAATTTGCAATCGGCGTTTTTTTCCTGTCAAACTTATTTCTGTGTCTTTTCTTTCTCTTAGGGAGTCAAACATTTTGGATGAAACACCTGTTCTAGGAAAGTTGATCTTATTTTTTTAAAATAAAATTTTGCTATAAAGACGGTTGAATACTATTTCATTTTTTTCCTTGATTCCTCTGTTACATTTTTCGGGACTTCTTTATTTTCGTTTCGTTTCTTGCTTTTTTTGGCTTTTTTAAGGATTTGTTCAATTAATTAAATCTATGAATATATTTTCGCAAGTTGAGATAGGTTTGGATTCTATTTCTTTTGCTTATTGCTAGAATTAGCAGAATGCAAACGGAAGAAACGGTGTCGGCGTTTTTGATAAGTGGCCAAGTTATGGGAACGTGGAAAGAATAAGCATCTTTTATTCTCGCTTCGATTACTTTTGTGCGAATAACTTCTTTTGCCCTTTTCATCCTGGGGAAGTTGCGTTAGCTTTCATTCGTTTTTTCTGCCAGTTAGATTCATGAAACGTTTGAGCATTCTTTTCTGTAAACATATTAAAAGCTATATCATTTTTGAATTTTACAGTATGTATTCCTTAATCTATATCTATATCTATTCTATCTATATATATATATTAGCAAAATACCACTGATTCATTATGAGATCTCCGAAGCTATACACCAGATAAGCATAATTACTCATTTCACAAAGAAAATTCCCACTAAGGACATATACTAATCTTATCCCAACGGATTTTCGTATTTTTGCACTCATAGAGCTGATATAGCTATTTTAACTCTATGTTTGGGATAGAAACATACCCCTCCTTCTCCTTATCATAATGGTGATATGTTGTCATTGTATCCGTTACCATGACGCCCGTTGTCATGGTAACCGTTTCCGTAATTAAAAGAGGAGTTGCATAAAATATCTAATTATTAAAATGGTATTTTAAAGAACATTATTTGGCGAACCGACTGGTCGTCAAAGGCGGCTAGTTTGTGGATAAAACCATACTGAACTTTGAATATAACAGTACACACTGAATTTTCAAATTATTATGACAATCTTAAATTAATATTACCATGTCTGTTCAATATTGGATCCCTTTTTAATTATCATACTACATAGATTCAATGAAATGTTATACATTGTAAGGGTAATTTGGGGCCACATCCAATGAGTTGCATTTTCACATTCTTGAATATTTGGCTTCATCTAATCTCATCCCATATATTCTCAACTGGCGATTGTTTAGGTCAATTAACTCGTTAAGCTCTTAACATGCTATTTGAAACAAATGTTGACATTCGTATAGCTTTATGTAGGATGAATTGATCTGGATGCAAATGGTACACAATGTACTTGATATGATATAAAACTTATATACCTTTTGGTATTCATACATTGTTCAACAAAAATCAAGCCCACGTAATATCAATAACATATTACCCAAGAAATTCTAATGCATTCACTGGTGTGAAATGTTTTGGCAATAAAATTAGACATGCTTTTATACTGCTTTTTCTTTATTTGCGACCTTCCATCTGTATTGTGTAGTTTCAAACGCGATTTATTGGACCATATTGTTCTTTTTGTAGTCCTTTGAAAACAGGTAGCTTCTGTTCTTATTCAAAGGAATTAGTCCACCTTCGCTTATATGGTGCATTTTACAGCAGAAAAGTCAATCAGAGATTTCTGCAGTTGCTTCTTTATTAATGAAGATTATTCTAGTGATTGTAGAAGCCAATCAACTCGCTAAGCACTTGACATGATGCTTGAAACATATTCTGTTATTGGCATAGCTTTATGACAGGATGCATTGATATGGATGCAAATATCCATCCCTGGAGAATACACAATTGTTATATTATTAAGTTGATTTGCGATAAAACATATACCTTTAGGCATTCATAATGTTACTTTCTTAGCGTAGTGGGCTCGGATTGAATGGACTTTACTTGAGAACACCACGAACAAATATATTTACAGCTATTTACAGACATTTACAGGATGGCTTGAGAAAGGAAAACTTTAGATAAAAACAATCTAGCAGTAAACAGACACTTACAGCGTAAATGCAAGCCTTACGCACAATAAAAACAAACTGCAAAACAGATATCGTATAGCACACCAACAGTAAATTGCAGCGAGCTCAATAATACAGCGTTAACAGCAAACGTAAACACAGCTCATTAATAACAAGCAAAAAAAGTAATCCGCTAGTCAAGCGAGACGCTTCTCTTCCGAGAGAGAAAAAACTAACTAACCGCCGGAACTACGGCTACCCGTCCCTTATATAACCATGCACGCACGCGAAGCAACGCGGTGCTTCATGTAGGATCCAGCGGCTACCAGACTATTCCTTTCGTCAAACCAACCCGGCTGGTGCAAAGCTCCAAGTCAAACATCGCCAACTTCGGCATGCTTCCTCGGCTCTCGCCCCCTTGTGGCAATACATTGTTTCTTTTTGTAGTCATATACTGCCCAATCTTTGTGTTCCTTTGTGAACTGAAGGTTTCTGTTGTTATTCAAAAGGTCATCAAAACTTCAAACGTTGAAGTGTACAGCAGAAAATTCGTTCAGAGGTCTCTGCAGTTGTGTTTTGGTTAATGATGATTGTATTATATTTTAGTTGATGACTGTCGATGTATCATAGTTCTTCAACTGTAATGGATAAATTGCAAATCTCCTTTACAATCGACTATAAGCTTGGCTTGGAGACCTAGTTTTCTAACTAATAGACCCTTCTCTATAAGCATTAACAGCTACTGCTGTATAAAAATTCACCTGTACATCCGTTTTGAAAATACCAGTTTTAGCGATTCAAACTCCCTCAATCTTTCGAACATTCAAACTCAGTTAAATTACATCTCTTCAAAATTAATAGATGTAATAGATTTTCCACCTTTCATCTATTCATTATTTCATTGTAGTTTCTCTCTGAAACAGCAACATCATGAAGTTACGCCGTTTTGAAGATAAGATTCAGTTGGTCATAATAATGTGGTCACTTATTGTTCCTTTGAATACACAATCTTGCAATAACTATGATAAAATTGTATTTATTTTAGAAGAAAGGATGAAATATTTTAGAATCCTTTTAGCAAAAAAGTTAATGAAGAATACTATTTTCAAAATATTTAACTTGAAGTAAAACCTCGCGAATCTTTTTTATGCATGCAGCAATGCTATCATTCAATTATTTGAAACGAAGGTTCGATAATGTTATTTGAAAGATAAAATTAATCAGTTTAAGCTTGGGCAGTGCACTTTGAAAGTTCCAAGCTAAAGACAAAAAAATCACGATCAGGTAATGCCAATAAAAAAACCTTATTACGAATAAAAATCTACGATTTATTCTAAAAGTCTTGTTTCCATTAATTAGGTTTATTTTCTATTGAATAGAATTATTAAACTCTGAAATTTATTTACGACATTACTTCCATGCATTTTCTTTCTCTTATTTTCTTCATCCGATTAAAGTCAGCCTTTTTTGGCACGACACCTGCGCTGGGTAAGATGATATTATTTTCAAAAAGTAGATTTTCGCAATTTGAATGGTTGAATAGTTGCACTTTTTGTCTTGCTTCGTTGGCTACCTCTTTCAATATTTTTTTTCATTCTTTTTCTCTAGAATTGTCCAATCGATTAAAACTGCGAATTTCTTCTAGAAAAAAAAGATAAATTTGGCTTTCTATTTTGAGCTTAACGCTGGAATTGAGAGAAAATAGTTACAAAACTGGCATGGTGTGTTCATATATAATCGAATTATAGAAACATAGAAGGTTTAATCAGCCTTTATTTTTTCTTCTATTATCTTTATGTGGCTTTCGCTGTACTCATTTTACTATGCAATAATTGTGTTTGCTTCATTTTCATTACATTTGCAGTTGAAAACTTTCAATCAAGTTGAAAATTTAATTCTATAATCTACTTCATTTCCTTTTTAAAGATTTTATCATATTTAAAGATAATTTTACTTAAAACAAATAACTTCAAAGCAGAATAGCAAATGTTTAATGAAATGAAATTAATACTTTACTAGTATGAACGCGAAATAGTGATGTAAGGAGGATATACAATTTATATTTTTATATCTTTAAAAATTTATATTTATATTACTTTTTTAATATTTTTAAATT
This sequence comes from Argiope argentata, assembly GCA_026289955.1. Lineage (NCBI taxonomy): Eukaryota > Metazoa > Arthropoda > Arachnida > Araneae > Araneidae > Argiope > Argiope argentata. The sequence goes on from JAOUZG010026054.1 coordinate 1,931,495, forward strand.
TATATTATTTAAATGTTTTTAATTTTAATTTTATAAGCTATTGTTAAATATTTTATTGTTGTCATGATTATGGCATTTTACAATGGCGCTAAAAGTTATCTGTGAGTGATTTAAGCCGAGTGAGTGTCTCTTGTTTTTTCAGCAGCGCCACCTAGGACCAAAAGTACGCCTTAACTAATGCAGGAATCACATTCGCATGCCCAACCCCTTTTTTACAGAGGGCACATGCACACACCTCACTATAGAATACAGAACAATCACACCCGAAATTGAGAATCCCAGATTAAGGGGAAGACGCGCTACCCTATCGATAGGACGTCGGAGAATATTTTATAAATTTATTGATGCGATAGTTTTCACTGATTGGTGTTGTCAATAAGATGCACTCAATTGGCACCTGATGAATTGATACCCATTTAGAAAGGTAGGAACATTTCTAGACTTCTTTTGTTCGGTTTTGATTTTCAACGATTTGGATGCATTTTCTTTCGAATATTTTTTTCACTCGCCAATCCGAAACACACCAATCAATTTTAGATCGAAATTTGAGAATTTATTTTTCATATGGCTAATTCAATCAAGTGATTTATCAGCGGATGGCATTCTACATAAAGCAACTAATATTAGAAGTCAATTTTATGTCTAAATAAAATGTAAATATCTCCTTTTCATGATAAAAATCAATGCTTCCTGGCTCATGCGCAACATACGGAGATTTTCGTGTCCTCATATAGTTAGATGGTGAATCACCTTAAAAGTTTCAATTCATCTCGTATCTAGGCTATTTCACGAAGTTCCTTCGAGACCTGGTGGGAAGGTTTTGGGCTGGTGAAACGTAGGGATTCAGGTGATTTCTCTAACCAACTGTCATGTAAAGGCCTCTGTTGGACGATAAAACCTTCTGGGCTACACGTTTTTCCTCTGGTTTGGTGGGGTTAAAGGAGAGATAACAGAGGTGTAGTCCTCATCAGCCTACCATGGTTCAAAATTAAGAGGTTCGTCCGAAAATAATCCTTGTGTTGCTTTACAATGGGGCGTTAATATAACTAAACTAAATTCAAGAAGTACCTTTACTCTCAGAAACAATACGTAAACTGGAAATGATTTAGTATTTTGACTTAGATTATTTATATTACTTGCATTTTGCACACAGAATCTTTATTCATCGCAACTAGAATATACAACCAATACAAGACAATAATATATAATCTAAGATACTACACATTTAAAATGAAAACCAGGGATACTAAGCATTCTAGTTAATAGACACACGATTTTTTAAAGAATAATTCATCCTAATTTAAAGTTAAACTAATTTAAAAGTAAGCATTTAAAAGTTAAACATAAAAGAATCAACATTTTTTCTTTATTCAAACTATGCAACTATGAAGTAATTAAAAAACATTTATGAAGTACTTATTTCAAATATATTTTTAATTGAGAATTACAAATAAATGACACAATATTTTTATAATGCTTTTGCTAGTGCACTAAAATGTGGTAAAATAATCTATGATAGAGGTTAAATAATAGCAGCATGTGATTCTATTAATGAAGAAATTATAGACATTTAATTCATCACGAACAAAATATTTTATCAAATATTCAGAAAAAATTTTAATAACCCCCAGAAAATTTCTAATATTTATTACAGATATTTTATTATTATTTTCAGCTGTTCATGATTCATTATTTTGCTTTGCTATCCAAATTTGTAAAGAAATATCGCATTTTATTAATAGTTTATATTAATATAACAGGAAAATGTATATCAGTCAGTTAAATCACCAGATATAAAATCAATTTACCCCAGATTTGCAAGATTCAACAAAATTACACTTCGGAAAATGGAAAATTGCAAGAAATTTTTTAAATATTTTAATTGAAATGACATTAAAATGAGATTTTGTAGTTTTTCTGGATTAATTGAATGAATAACGTATCATTAATTAATTAAAATAATAAATTTTGCACAATTTTAAAATTTTAAAAAAATCTTGTTTTAATGTTATCAATTAAAATAAAATGCTATTTTTTCTGATTTTAATAATCTGTTTTTTTTTTCATTGTTTTGTGTGATTTACTTCACTAGTTTCAGAAATCGCGATGAAATTCTAATAGTTTTAAATCATTCATTTTTTCATCAGGTAATTAATCTCGTGAGTTTAAAGATAGTGGCAACAGATTCTGCTTTTTTTTATTTAATTTTCATAAGAGGAACAAGAATGTGAGATGAAAGAGAGAGTCACTAAAGACGGTAGTTAGTACGATACTAAAACATGTATTTATAAGCAAACATGTCTTCATTATTTTTCATATTTGTCTTAAATATGTTTTATAAATTCCTCTCATAAATGTTTCAAAATTTCATTTTAAAAGATGATTTTTTTTCTCATATTCGCTGTTATGGAAAACTACTGATTTAGAAAAACTATGGATAAAATTAATCGTACAACTGATAATAAAGTTCAGAGAGTATTAAAATTTTATGTTTTTTTTATCTGAAAATGCAGAAATAAAAATCTTTGAAAATAGACATAAAATAATGTAAACATAAGAGAAAATCGTCAAATTAAATAAACACTCGAGACAAAACTGATGCATGTAGTTTTCCGCAGCTATCTATGCAATTTTGCTGTATTTGATAATCGAAACAGTGGTCAACTATCCATCGTATCATTCACTAGGCATTTTGGGAACTCTTAAGATAGTTTATTTTACACTTTATTGGTTCTGCTATTTCTCTTATCTAATCCTTTCTTATCTAACTTGTAAAAAAACATAACAGATATTTATGATGACTAATGGCATTTAATAGATATTTGATGTACTGCTGGTTACGAAAAAATATAAAAGCTGTAGATGCTTTTCCTAGAAGAAAACTAAAGTAGCATTACGCAACTGAGTTTGCTTTATTTCTATTCAAATTAGTAATTTCAATCAATCACTATTTTTTACATAAGAATATTATGATGATATTTAAATTCAACTTAATATGTTTTAATTGATTTCTAGTATACTAAGTCTAAATAGTTTTATGCAAGCAAAAATCACAATTAAAAAGTACATTATATCTTATTAATTTATTATATGTATTGACTATAAAAGTTTTTCAACTATTTCTTTTTTGCACATTAAGGAACATTTTGACAAATACATTAACTTTATATAAAAACAGAGCTTTTTAGCAGTAAGCTTTTAAATTTATGGATGTTTAAATATTATATTTTACTTTTAATATAGCAAATAAGAAAAAAATGAAGAAAAATGCGTTTCTATTTTTAAATAACTGTGCAAAAAAAATAACTAATGATTTTTTTTTAATATTTGAGTTAACTTCGGATATTTTTGCATCTCAAAACATCAAAAAAATTATTTTTTCTATCTATGAATATTTAAGGTATCATGCATCGAGAACTATGTATAGTTATTAAAAAACTGTTATTAACATTTATGACATCAATTTTTATGAAAGAAATGGCTTACGATGGCAATAATACATACAACATGCGACTCAGTCTTTTTGTTAATTAAAAAGATGCAATTTATCCATTGAGTTTCCAAAAGTACGTTTTTATTTTTCAAAATTTCTTTAATCATTGCTTAGCTTATTAAAGTATGTATATAGATATGAATTTTATGAAGCAGAGGTTTCATAATTCATTTTGTATAAATGATTCCTTTAATTAAATGAAGAGACATGTTCACATGTAGAGACAGAGATATATTCCTATGCTTTTAGAAAATGAATCTAATGAATTAATTTTAATTTTCTCGTTCTTCAGAGTTTTTCAAAAAAAGAATGACTTTCTTTTTTATTTCAAATATTAGTTGCTTTATTAAGATCAATAATTTATGACTATGTTAATGTAATTTCTTTTAATTCAAAACAGATGGATAATTTTTCTAAAGGAAAGCAAAACATAATGTATATTTATTTGTGAGGCTCAATAAAAGTTTTGAATTTATAAGTGAAAAAAATCGATCCAAAAAATTTAAATTTTTGCTTCTTAAAGTAACCAATTTGTAATCAAGACATTAAGAAAATTACATATTTTTATTTAAAATTTTTAATTCTAGTTTGTTTGTTTTTTTTAATTTAGTTACATGCAGCTTAGTTATATAAAATATTTGTTTACTTATGCTTCTAAATAATATCAATGCAACGATATTTATGCACATATTATTACACATCAACATGATATTTTGAAATATAACTAATAATTATAAACAAACTATTTCACATAATAATTACGATAAAACACTTGAACCCTTGCAAGAAATTAGTATTTACGTTCTATTCATATAAACTGTTCATGAATTCGCTTCAAAAATTATTCCCTTTTCAAGTAAAAGGCTTATCTAAATTCTATTAATTATACTTTTAAAGAATAAACTAATGCCGCTTCACGAATTGAACATTTTAAAAGACTTTTGAGAAAATATTCATGTAGTATTCTGTATTTATTTTATTTTATAAAATGTGGACTAAGAAAACCAAATAAGAGAAAGGAATTAAAGAGAAATGACTAAGAAAGGAAATAAATATTAATATACACCAAAGTTTGTTATTGAATATTTAAGTAAGTAATACCAGACTCTCCAGTTCACCCGCAAGCACACGGAATAAACCGTAACCTTGAATGTCCTGACCTCCCCAACAGTAATACTGACAGTAACTGCTGTTGAGTTCTAATAGGTATCACTGGCCACGGTACTACCTACCCCGTAGAAAGTGCATGCCGTCATCAATGAGAGGAGCCAAGTCCCCATCTATTACTTCCTGATGAACGGCGAGATCCCACCACCATGCCGAAAACATCTCCTCCTCATTTCGAAGTGCCCCCCCTGGGGGATGAATATTTAGGTAAGTCATAGATAAAATCTCCGACCCGCCAGGAAGGCATTCGGATTAATCATAAAACTGACTAACTGGACAGCTGCAACAACAGTACTGGCGAGAACTGCGGTTGAGTCCTAATGGCCATGAACGGCCAAGGTACAGCCCTTCCCGTAGAAGTACGTTCCGTCATCGATGGGAGGAGTTTAATCTCCACCTATTAGTGTAACCTCCAACGGTGGCGAGATTCAACTACAATTCCAGCAGCCTCTCCTCTTCATTACGAGGTCCCCCCGGGGGATAAATATTCATGTAAAGACAAAATACTTGATCTCATGTAGCTTTTAAAGACAGAACATACTGTTTATACTTTTTAAACGAATAACGGTATATTTTACTTCGCAATGTTGTGATTTAAAAAAATGTTTCTACTCTTATTTATTTATATTTTTTTTATTATTCATAGTAAAAAAAAAGATATAAACATATATATATATATATATATATATATATATATATGACTCAAAATTTCGATCGATATCATCCTTTATTATATAGTTATATTTCTGATCCAGAAAGTACTGCGAACATATTAATTTCCCAAAGTAAAAACTAATTGATTTTAAGAACCAGGTAATTTGTGTTAAACAATTTAAAATGTTTCAATTTGCAATGGTTTCCTCGAATTCTTTATGTTAAAAAGACATTAACATATTTTACTTTAGTAGACATGCGTTCTATTCATTATTCTACTCACAAAGGTTTATCTCTAATTTTAAACCGCAGGTAGTTTTGATTTCTAGCTTAATGAAATGTGTTCTTAAAATATATAAGGTAATTACTGAAATCGTTATGCATCGGTGGTTTCTTTCAGGTATACTGATGAAAATTCAAAACATATATTTATTGGCATAATAATAAATGATTTAATCGTCTATGATGAAGCAAGATTTAAAATTAAAAGAACATTAATAATTTTTTAAATGATTTATCAATCAATAATTTTTTTTAAATAATTTTAATAGGTAAAAAAAAGAAAAGTCAGTTTCTGAAACAATGACAGAAAGCTGTCAATAACAGAAAGAGTAAAAAAGATTTGTATAGCGGAAATGATTTGAATCTTATTGCGATATTGATGAATATGGTGTACTAAAAATAATTTTAAAAATGTATCAAATATACAAGTAGGAAATTATTGTATTTGAAAAGGAATATTTTGGTATTTTCAGAAGGTACAGAAAATATTTTTTGTGTAAAAGTATTTTAGAAGTCATCATGAAAAAACGCTAAAATTTCAATTCAATTATTAATTATAATTTCTCTATTTAAAATATATTTGAGTAAAGTTTCACAGTTTTTAATTAAGATGACATCTCCATTGAAGACTATCAAACATAGACAAACACATTTCTTCTTTAATCCTTTGCAGTCCGAAAAATAATTAGATGCAAAATTATTCACCTAATACAAAGATTTGTTTATTGCTATGAAAAATAAATATGCATAATTCTTTTATCTCGAATTCTTGAAAAATGAATCTACATATTTTAAACATTATGTAGGCATTTTTAACAATTAAATTTGAAAAATAAATAAATAAAACGTCAAAATGATGCGCAGTCTTGAATGTCAAGTCACACTCAACATCGAATCGCAAAGGGTTAATTTGTATAGAGTTCTCAATGTAATGAAACTGATTGAACACCATCATCTTCTCCTTCACTAATCTAAGGAAAATTCATATGTCACATATTAAATGGCCTGTTTGAAATTAGCTTAATTTTGAGCAATGCCAGTCAATACCATTCTTTAAGTAATGAATTTATTTGAATGATTATGAGGCATTAGAATGATATTGGCCAAGAAAATACTATAGGATCATTAAATGACTAGGCAAATACTTATGTAGCATGAGCCATTAAAAACAATACTTACTCGAGAGCGGCCAGGTCCTTATCTAAAAGTCGGGCACAACAAATCCTTTCGATGCTGCTACATTCAGTGTTGGCGGGTGCTCGGCTGTACACAAGAAGATCCTTATCTACAAAATTTTTAATTCCATTGTAGTGGTCGTTACATTCTACATAATTCTCGTTATACTGGTATTTGTAAAAATGGCAAATAAATAATTGGTCCTTTCGAAGAACCAATTTTGATATGCTTGTTTTTACAAAGTCTTTTTGTAGAAACAGGCATAACGAAATTCTGTGTGGAAAAAATAACTAAAGAAATATTATACAGTTATCAATTTGTTTTTTCTCATTAAGGAAACACAGTTTTAATTAATGTATACAATTTTATTTGTGTTGCTGAGGTATCACTTGCCTGTTAATACTTGACCTTTCTTTAATTTGGCAAAAGCTCCAAAATGTCCAGGAAAAAATTTATCTTATATTTAATTAATGATTATGATAATTATTTTTCACTCTAAAGATTCATTGAAATCTCAACAAAATTTTTTAGAATATCTAAACTGATAAATTAAAAATAAAGTGGTACATTACTTATCATCATATAAATAATGGTATCAAATTCAATTCACATTCATTACTTCTTTATTTAATATATGATCATCTAAGTTTGCCTGCAACAGAATAATTACGTTCCTAGTGAATATGACATATTTTTTCATTAATAAATTAATTATAGAATTAAATTTTGTTAATTCACTAATTAAAATTGAATATTGTTCATACATGCATGTGGCATGTGCGTACAATATTCAATTTCCGAGATCCTAAGTTTATCAGTAATAGAATAATTACGTTTCTTGCAAATATGACATTTTTTCAGTAATAAAATGTAGTGCCTGTGGCATGTGTGCACAATATTCAACCAAATTTAATTTCCGTTCATTGTTTTTCATAATAATGTTTTTGTTTATTTAATTATATTCAACTTTTTTCAGAGAAGATTCATTTTTGAAGATCATAATTTTTCTAGCAACAGAATAATTACGTTCCTAGAAAATATGACACTTTTTTTCACTAATGTGATGTACTGCGTGTGGTAAGTGTGCAAAACTTTCAACTAAATTTAAGTTTCGTTAATTTTTTTTCATTATAATGTTTTTTGTTTATTTAATTATATACAGCCCTCTTAAAAGAAGATTCAATTTGAAAGATCCTAAGTTTGCCAGCAACAGAATAATTAGTTCCTAGTAAATATGACAATTTTTGTTCACTAATAGGATGTATTGAGAGTGGTTACGTGAGCTATATTCAGCCAAATTTAATCTTCGTTAAATTTTTTTCATCATAATTTTTCTTGTTTATTTCATTATATTCGGTCCTCTTAAAAGAAGATTCAATTTTGTAGTTTCTAACTTTGCCAGCAACAGAATAATTATAATAACAGCAAATATGACACTTTTTTTTCACTAATATGATGTACTACGTGTGGCATGCGTGCACAACATTCAACCAGATTTAAGTTTCATTAAATTTTTTTCATTATAATGTTTCCTGTTTATTTAATTATGTTCAGCCCTCTTAAGAGAAGATTCAATTTTGAAGATCCTAAGTTTGCCTGCAACAGAATAATTAGTTCCTAGTAAATATAACATTTTTTTCACTAATAGGATGTATTGCGAGTGGTAAGTGAACAATATTCAGCCAAATTTAAACTCCATTAATTTTTTTCATAATAATGTTTCTTGTTTATTTAAATATTTAATTATTGGCAGTCTTTTCTGTTTGATAGACTCAATTTTATGTAGATTAGAGTTATTGTGTTTAGATCCAGTGCAGAAATTTCTCTGAATGTTTCAGCCGTTTAAGCAACTTTGATTATTGATTCATTAACTTATGTACCGATACAGGTCTTGTTGGTGTGGTATTATCATCTCATTCATCAGACTGTAAGGTAAAGTTTCAAGGTCCGATTCCCTCAAAGATATATCCTGTATGAAAAAACATATATGGCTGCAGGGGTGAAGCGACGTCTCGCGCTTGTGTTACGGAAGTTTTCAGAGGAAGTTATCGTGACAGAAATGACGCTCAATACAAAGCTTAAATTTTAAACTACGTTTTGAAAATAGACCTAGTGTTTCTACGAAAAGAGAAAACTTTCAGAAAAGACATAACTAAAAACTGGATATTAAATTTTTTCTACGCAGAGAAAATATAATATAAATAGGTTATTGCTATAAATCAAAATGTGATAAAAATTAAAATTAGATTTTATTATTAAATCTCAGAGATTGTAATATGCTTAAACCTTTATCTACAGACGGTACTTTAAAGTACAGTTTAAATACAACTAATATTTACACAATATGACTGTTTTCACTAACGGTAATTGAAAGAAAACGATCGGCATATTTCCAATATGAAGCAGTTAGATGTTAACCAAAACTAAAAATTAAAAATATTTCATGAATAATTTATTTAATTACATTATTTTAATTAATTTTAAAAAATTAAATTCTCCCTGCGTTTATTTTTTATCAAAACTTAACTAATGTTTCAAAAATATATTTCAAAACCTTGTGGCAAATTAATTCGGTAGATAAAGAGTTAAATAGTTATAAATGTATTAAGGCAATGCACAAATGGAAATATTGTTATTTAGGTTCAATTAAGGACAACATAATTAGTTGAGTTCAAATAATTGAAAATATTGATTTAAGTTTTTGCACTTTTTCTCAATTCGTAATAGTCTTATTCTTTGACAATTTCTTGTAAAATGTCTACAGCTTTCTTTATAACGTCTAACATGATTTCAAAATTCACTTCCTGACTTGGGCGAGTGGATTTCCAAAACTCCGCATGTTAAACTTTTTGACTACTTTTTTCTAACAAATATTGGTTTTAATAGTCATATGTTAAACTAACCGCGCATTTTAGTAGCTAATGTTAGTGCAACAGTGATGCACTATACCTTATATCAATATAATATTAAATAACATTCATAATTATTTTTTGTATCTCTAAAACGGATGTTTCCTAAAAATCAGTAAGTATGAAAATATTTCTTAGATTTCATTTGTTCTTTTAAATCCATACAAATGGAAAAGGTTATAAAAATTTGAAATTTTATATAATGCATTACCAAAAAAAAAGAATATTTTGAACCCTAAAAGATATTGTTAGCATACATTTATCCTGAAGAAATCTCTTGTTTAACTTTCAAATGATGAAATTTGTGCTAAGGCTGTATTTAAAAATTGTATAAAAATTTTATTTTTAAAATGCTTATTCCACTACAAAGTAAAGATTGTCAATGCTGATTTTTATGATCAATAGAAGAATTGAATAATATAAACAATGGCCTTTTAGTATTCGCTCAAAACACCTCTTGGAACTTGGGTTTTGTTTATAACTTGAGTTTAGAGAAGTTTTGGTAATTTTTTAATTGAAATATTTGAACCAATAATTTCAAATACTTGATGTAAGTCGAAAAAAATCAAATTTTTACAATTGACAATGAAATATAATTTAATGATTTGTTTACTTTTGAACCATTATCTACAACCATTTACATTAACTGATCACTCTAATCCTTCCGTAGGCGTGCGTTTAAAGTGAATGATCGGACTAGTGTGACAGTAACATAGGTGGGAACTGTAGGTGACTTCTCAGGTCCTCACCGACCACGACACAACCCTTCCATAGGAAATCAAACTGCTATCTATAAGTGATTTTTTTTAAAAACAGAAAAATAGCGATCAATATATAGTTTATGATTTCAATTTCATTAATCTTAGTACTGCAAAAATCCACATTCTGACGTTTTGTACTGATACGATCTCTATAACAAAATTAAGAAAACAGCAATATGAAGTTTAATCCTATGATTTTAAAATAAAACCTCTCAAATATATCCAAAAAATGACTTAAATTTCGAAAATAGAAGTCACCAAATCTTCGTAATCATGCGATCTATATTCAAGACATTTTAAAAACACATGAGAGTTAATTTACAATATTCTACTTTAGATAGTAAATTATTAAAATGTAGATCAGCAATGAATTTTTTTTGTCTCTGATTAGAATTTCGTGTATGTAAACTCAAATTTAAGTGTAACGATTCATCTTTCAACCATCAGCTGTTATTGAATGCGTTTTTAAAAATCAAGCAAGCTTAATATTTGCTTCCCAAGAGTGAAAAATTACAAGCATAATCTTACCTTTAAAGGTAGATAATAAGCTTTTACCAAAATAAAAAGGCAATTTCCTCACGCATCTGTTTAGCAAGTTATTCATCAAGCAATTATTAAAAGTGCTAAAAATTGTAAGTGGGCATCCCAAGACTTAAAGATGATCTATCATCCTTTTAAGTATCTTTGCTCTGGAACAATAAATCACGAGGATTTCTTCTTTCGGATTTTCACTTCCTTTGGCAGAAACAAAACTTCCATCATAAATCAGAAAATATCGCTCAGCCATTATTTTCAATTGCGTCACTGTTCTGCGGAAACTCATACATAATGATAAAGAGAAACTGAAGAAATGGTCTGCTAGGTCGAGTTTTTTTCCAAGAGTATCTTCATTGATATTTAAGAAGAGGCGAATAAATATCAAAGACCGCAGTGAACATAAGAGTCAACAAGCTTTATTGATTATAGTCTGTAATCATTTAATAAGTTATAGTTTAAGAACTACTCTTCTTAGTCGCAATAGATAGATCAATGAACATTTTCTTATTAAAAAAATCTTAATTTCTATCAATTATTATAAAACAATATATCAATGTCATATAATGTATACCTCGATTATAAAAAATAGTGTCTGTTTACTGTAATCTCAAGATTTATAGTGTGAAATTCAATTTTTTGTGTTCACAGTATAATGGAAAAAGATATTAAATTAATTAAAAATTTTAAAGGCCAATTTATTTTAAAGTCCAAACTCAAATAACAATGACTTGAGTTGAGATGATTTTTTCTGATACAAATTTTTGTCTAAAATGTGCCCCATTCATAAAATTAAAATATTTGTATCACTTAGTATTAAAATCAAAACTTGGGATGGCTAAAAAAACTTTAAAAGCTCCTATTTCAGTAACTCTAAATAAAAGTAATGTATGGAAAGAGAAAAAAAATTAAATATGAAAACTTAAAGTTCATTTCATTGCATTTTTATTTTTATTGTGTTTAAAAGATTTTAATTTTATTCTATCTCTTAAAATCAATTTGATTTAAATTCTAATTGTAGAATACTAAATTAACTTAATGATTAGACAGTCGTAACTCATTACTATAAATGTATAATGATAACAATATTTATTGTCATCTCAATGAGGCATTTTATACATAATTATTCTTTAGTATTTGAAATTGAGCTTTTTTTAAGAATTGTGAATTACAAATAGAGTCATTCAACCATTCAGCTGATTCTTACAAGAAATTTCGCATATTTAGAATCTCTTAACATGATCCGGTAGTTCTCATCTCCAAGAATAAAGTATATTTGCTCTAGGGGTGAAGGAGACAGTGTATTAATCA
>JAOUZG010026054.1:1951438-1998889 GCA_026289955.1 Argiope argentata
TATATATACAGAGAGAGAGAGAGATAAATTACTTTCAATAATATTTTAAAATCTACTATAAAAGTTTTCTCTTAAAGTATAGGGACGTTTTATACATAACAATGTTTTTAATTATTATGCTCCATAATTGATGTTGATTCAAATCTTTCCTGATAAAAGTTATGTTCAGTAATAAATATCATTCTATTAAAGAAAATGATTTTAGAAACTCTTGATAAAGAATGTATAGTAGTAGCAGTATTTTATAAATTTTATGAGAATGTAACGTGCATATTCAAATGACACCAGATAGTGGAGTAATGATGTATGATCCAGAATCTGTATGTAGAATTCTTCACCCCACATGAAACTGTTATGATGCATATCTTTAATTAATTTGGCGTACATCAAACTCCAAATTGTAAATTTGTGCGTGATCATATATAATTTAGACTCAGTGACTTTTGTGAGGGAACTGACATCAAATTCGTGTTAAAGAGTTCAACAATGTTTAATTTTCATCCCATTCATTGTCGCAGTGCCATCAAATTCTTTCAACTATATTCATGAAAATGCACTCATTGAGATTTTAAAAAAACGACGTTTAATTTAAAATATGTAATAAGAACTTATTTTAAGAATAATTGTAACATGTAATAGGAATTTAGCCTTCTTTGATGAGGGTTGACGTGAAATTTCACTTGAAGAAAAAAAAGAAATTAATTGATTCTTTTCGCTTGAGAATCAAAAACTATAATTCAGAACAACTGATGATGATGATGTCGTGTCCGCTTTTTACCGCGGAAAGAGGGGTGCAGTAGCTTCTGAGGGTATGAACCCCTGAGCACCCGAGGGCAGAAGTCTGACTTCTAGCTCAAATGAAGATGAAACACACACACATACTCTTGCACAGCCCCTTTATACAGGGGAGCACATTCACACATCTCACAGATAGCACACAGAAGAACAACCATGCCCGAACCGGGACTCGAACCCGGGACCTCCAGAACACGAGGCAGACGCGCTACCTCTGTGCCAGCAAGCCGGCATTCAGAACAACTGTAATTATATAATAATTATTTTTAAAAAAAGTTTTTACAGAAGAAACTAAAGATCATTGATTTTTTGGATGCCAGTAGTTAAATAATTAAATATATTTTAACAATTATTAAATATAATTCACTTGCTGACTGTTGTACTATCTTAACTCTTAGTTTGGACTAAAAGTTTGTTATGCAAGATTTTGTTATAAATTATAAATATGTAATGAAAAATATTCCTTTTATTGTAATCTTTAAACACTGATATATATATATATATATATATATATATATATAACGAAAATTTAGGTTTTCTTATTTTTATGGATATTTTTTTTTATTTTCCATACCCTTCCAGCTAACCCAAAAAATATAATCACTAAGTGAGCCATCAAGAAAAATTTAACTAGCCTGTGGTTGCTTCGAATAGATTTTGGTACATATCAGTAGAAAATAAATATTTTTCGGAGAACTATTCCATTTCAGTTTAAATCTTTAAATATGTCTTAGAAATCTTATTCCTACTCTTGATAAAAGTAAGATGAGTTCTAAAAATTTTCTAAAAGAAATCGAAAAGTAAAATAAAATCTAAAAGTAAAATCATTAAAAATGCTAATTTTATTTGGAAAATTAAGAAATTTATAACCAGACAAAATCACATATTAAAACCTTCTTACCTTATTGACATAAGGATGTGTAATATTAATATAAACATTTATCTTAAAAATTTTCCCTAATATTAGTCTTTCTGAGGTAATGTCTGCAAATTTATACTTTATAATTATACTATAAATTTATTTCTGCAGTATATTCTTCCACGCCCATAAAACCATTCATGAGGTGAATAGTACCTGAACAAATTTTTTAATATCCAAACTATTGCATTAAAAGAAAAAAAATCTTCATAAACACAGAATAACTTGATTTAAAAATGCTAATACGAAATGAAAAGAAAATATCTAATCAATTGGGAATTTATCCTAAAATTATGAATTTTAAAATGTTTCATAGTGTGGGATCATGAACTACCACAGTTGTGTAGCCGAGCTGTGGTCTACATATTCAAGAAAACACAAGCTTCCAAACAAAACAGTTTATTTTCACGAGCAATATCTCTTCAACTTTCGCACACACTCCACGCTCTAAATCCATACTCACCAAGTCAACGCAAGTGCCCGCGCAGATGGCCCTGCAGTGCCCTCTACGAAAGCACCTACGTCACAACATACTGTCCCGCGATGAAAATCTTTCATCATAACTTACAAAAGGTCTTCAATTATAACAACTATTTAACACATATAAAAACATACCACTATACAATATTAGAACATGCATTTCAAACTTTTAAACAATTATTATAAAAAGAAATAGAAAAAAATTAACAAACACAAAATATCGATTTCAAACGAATATTACACAAATAAATTTTGAAATAATTAAAACATATAATACAAAATTTCACTAGGTTTCTTGACAAAATGGCAATGGTGAGAGTTTGGTTGCTGGACCATTCATCATTCTGAACTCTCAAGTCTACAACCCGAATTTTTCCATCAGCTCCAGGGTAGAGTTTAATCACTCTGCCCAAACACCATTTTAAAGGAGGTAGATTGCCTTCCTTCACAAGCACCAAATCATTTAAGTTCAAATTTGGTCTACTTCTTTGCCATTTTGTCCGTACCTGCAAATGTGACAGATAATCCGAAGACCAACGTCTCCAGAATTGCTGAAATATCTGCTGAATCAGTCTCCAACGTTTAACTGGCGCTATTTTATCATCCATCACATTAGGCTCAGGAATGTCTGTTAGAGCAGTTCTAATGATGAAATGTCCAGGAGTCAGGGGACTCAAGTCACTCGGGTAATTGGAAATAGCCAACACAGGTCTGGAGTTCAAGCATGCCTCAATATGGGTTACCAAGGTGAGAAATTCCTCAGAGGGGAGTAGTTGGGCACCAATCATTCGTTTCAAATGAGTTTTCATTTGCCTAATTCCATTCTCCCATAGACCTCCGGGGTGCAGAAGAGGGATTGAACCTCCACGTGATGTTCTGCTGCGCCAATTCGTTGTGAAATTCTTCAGATGCTAGTATTTCTGAAATATAAGTTTTGAGTTCCCAATTAGCACCAACAAAGTTAGTTCCCCGATCAGAAAACATTTCTTGGGGTTTGCCTCGACGAGCCACAAATCTCCTTAACGATGCCAAAAATGCCTCTGATGAAAGATCACCAACTACTTCCAAATGCACTGCTTTTGTTGTGAAACATATAAATAAGCACACGTAACACTTGATCGGTCTTACGTCTCTGCCTTTGCGGGGTTTTACGTAGAATGGCCCTGCATGGTCGAGACCCACTCTGGAGAAAACTCTGCCGGCCACAATTCTAGGTGCAAGAAGATCGGCCATGACTGTTGATGCAGTACTGGCTCGATTTTTAAAGAATTTTATGCAATTTCTAATGATTTTGCGCACTGTTTCTCTACAATTTATTATCCAGAATTTCTGTCGTATAGCTGAAATAGTTAGGGATGTTCCTCCATGAAGATGAGTCTCATGAAAGTGCTTAACAATCAACTCAGCCACGTGATGCTTTTTCGGAAGGAGAGCTTGATGTTTTTGGCTCTCAGGTATACCAGCATGCTTCAATCTTCCTCCAACCCGAAGACACTCTGACTATCTAAGAAAGGATTGAAGGAGATAACTCTGCTATTTTATTTAATAAGTTTACCTAACTCCAAATTTGATATTTCCTCCTTGAACGCCTCCTTTTGAACAAGCCGCAGAATAACTTTCGAATCTCTATCAAACTCTAACACCGTCAAAGCTCTTTTGGCATTTAATACCTTAGGTTTGGCATTATTAATAAATCTAAAACACCATGCCACAACTCGTGTAAGATTTCTCCAAGAAGAAAACCTTGAAAGAATATCACTTTCCTTCTGTGTAATCGATGCAGCGCAAACAGCTTTTCGTTGCTCTTCCAAGAAGCTTTCATGCAGTTCAGACTCCAAATTAGACGGAACGTTTTTATTATCAAATTCAACTTTTCTTAGCCAAAATGGGCAACGAAACCAAGTTTCGTCATTCACGAGATGGGCCAACTTCACACCTCGAGACAAAGGTCTTCAGGATTTTCAATACCCCTTCAGTGCAAATGTGCCATTGTGAGGGAGCGATTGAATTCTGAATTTCCCTAACACGGTTTGCCACAAACGGCTTCCATCTATTAGCGGAACCTCGAATCCAGTGTAAGACTATTTGTGAGTCACCAAAACAATGAATATTATTACTTCTTATTTTAAAAAGTTTTTTCACATATTCAGCTACTCGTGTAGCAACAGCAGCTGCCATTAACTCAAGGCGGGGAAGCGTTAACTTCTTTAGAGGGGCTATTCTACTTTTAGATATTACAAAGGATGTCTCTAAATTAACTGGGTTTTGAAAGTACGCTACACAACCATATCCCTATATACAATTAAGATCATATCATCTACTTTAATTCCTGCGCCACGAAGGAAATATTTTGTAGGAATACTAAAACCAGCAAGTTCTTCAATCTAAGAGCACCAAATCAAGAATTTATCTCTCAGCTCCTCCGACACCTCGCCATCCCAATCGCATCCCGATTCCTACAGTTCTTGTATCATAAATTTAGCTCTAACTACATATGGCGAAACCAAACCAATTGGATCATAATTTTTGGCTACAGTATATACTCAATTTTGTGTATACTCAATAATTCTCTTAAGTGTGGCATATCTAACGCCAAAGTGTCTCGATCTATATCCCAAGTTAAACCTAGTATTTTTGTAGAATTTGAATTTAACCTATTTTCTTCAATGTCTATTCCGTTTTTGATCCAAAACTCTCTCAAGTTTCTAGAATTGCTCTTCATTTTGCTGAGATGCATGCCTGCATCTTCTAAAATATCTACCGCAGTAATCGATAGATAAAAGGCTTTATCATCGTTTTCGGTCCCATGTAAAAGATCATCAACATATAAAAAACATCTAACATTTCTACAACATCAGCATATTCCTCCCTGAATTTCTCTAAATGGTGTTTAATAGTTACTGCAAGTATGAAGGGCGATTGACAAGTTCCAAAAGGCAAACGAGCCATTCTGAATATCTGAAATGGCGAACTCCCATCATCACTGAACCAAATAAATTTCAGATAGTTTTTCGAATTCTCCTCTAGCAAAATAGAATGAAATGCACCTTTTATATCTGCACCAAATGCTACTTCATGTAATCAGATTTTTAAAACGATATCTAATAAATTACTATACAAGTTTGGACCCGGAATTAAACACTCGTTCAATGATTTAGCCACCCTGTCCTTAGAAGAACAGTCGAATACGATGCGAATGGCAGTAGTCGGCTTATCAAGAAGGATTACAGGACTATGCGGGGCTATGAATTTCATTATCATAACCATTCCCATTCGGGCATTTTTCAATTATCCCTGTCTCCAATTGTTCACTAATTAATCTCTTGTATTCGTTAAACAGCCACTCATTTTTCCTTAATTTATTTTCTAGTTTCAAAAATCTCTGCTTGGCAATAAGAAAGTTATTTTTAAGTTCCGACTTTCCTTCCTTAAATAACAGTCCAATAGTATACCTTCCATATTCAAAACACCAGTTCTTTTTAAACAAATCGATAACCTCTAAATCTTCACGCGATACTGAATCATTATCTATTAAAATTTTCCTCTAATCGCCAAAACGACTGAAGGTCAAAACATGTTTGCGTATCGTTCACTTCCCCAATAAATGCTGAATATGAATTAACACCCGTCACATCTCGATTTGTTAACTTTTGCCTACAGATTGTATCTCCTAACAGTGTTTGAATCAAAAACAAATCATCTGATATTTTTTTTTATCGTTCGAAGTTGCTCAGCCCAAAAGTAGTAATTTATTCCAATCAAAATGCTTATTTTTCTTTCACCGTAAGGATCATCTGCAAGGCGCAGATGCTCTCTTCGTATGAATTCCACAACAAACGGCGAAAGTTGACCTTCAATTGAACATTGTGTCATTAGATATTTTATCCGTTATGTAAACTTCAATATTTATGGTTTTCGATTAATCATTTCTACTCGTAAGAGTTAAAGAGTTAACCGGAAATTCCTTTTCTTTGCAGTTATTTCCGAAGGAACATACTTTTAATTTTTACTACTCTTTTTATGGGCAAGTTTAATTCCTTAGCTAACTCCCTAGAACAGAAACTGAACTCTGACCCCAAGTCAATTAACACCCTAGCAATTCTCTGTTTATTTTTATGATGAGTGACAACCAGTGGCGGATTTGGAGTTTCAGAGGCCCGAGGCGCAATTCAATTTGAGGCCCCCCTCCCCTCCAGTTATATTTACAGTATGCACTCTTTACACATATTTTTCACTCTATTAAGCTCTGTATCTGTTTTTTTGTGTTAAAAAAGGCCGGGGGGGGGCTAGGTACATAAATTTGAAAATTAAAATCAATTTTTTTTCTATCTACTTGGCAGTATTTAAAAGGATGATGAAATTCAGGATGTGTTAAGGCTGTTCTTAAAAAAATAGGTGCTATTTTGAACCTTAGTTTCGCAATATTTTTCAGAGATACATACCTAAAATTTCATTATACACTAAATCAATTATTATTAAATGGAGCTGGGTTTTTTTTGGGGGGGGGGAGGAATAAAAATATTTTGGTTTTGTTTTAAAACGTTATCAGAATCAGCTGACATTTTATTTTGTTGTTTAAAGTTATAAGTTGTTGATTCTTCGGTTTAATTTTCAGATCGCTCATTAATTTCTTCGAATTCACATTTTGCTTTGGCTCAATAATCGGCATTTTCTTGTGCTTATTCTTTTTTAATTTGTTCGTCTGTCTTTTTAGGTTTGCATACAATTCCACTTCTCTCGCCAATTTCTTCGAAATCCTTTTCAACTTGTGCAATTATTTTTTTTCTTTTGTGTACATTGTGTTTGTTTACATTGTGTTGCAGTACGCCCATTTATCCGACGCGATTGAAGGTCGTGGTATGAACCTGCGACGCTTGGGTCTGTAGCCGAGTAAGATGACCACTACACCAAAAGTCGACTTCGGTGAAGTAGATGTTATCTGGGTATAAGGCTAGCGCCACATATCTTTTCAAATGCGCATTCTTGTTCAACTCGCTCATTAATTTGTTAGAAATCATATTCTATTTCAGCTTGCACAGGATTTTTTCATGTAAATATTCGATTTCAATTTACTCATATTTACTCATATTATTCAATTTACTCATATTCTTTTAGGTACACATGCTGTATCAAGTTGATCAACTGCTCTTTCTGTCTCATTTTCATTTTAGCTCATTTCTCAAATGTTATAATACATTTATTGAATAAATATTTGTGTCGTTCTGCATTTTTTTTTTTTTTTGGCTTTTGCGTTTTGAAGCCCCGATTCAAACTTTCTTTTCTGCAACATGGCTAAAACATTCAAAAAAATTAGTCGTATAAAAATATTAGCTGGACTTTTGACGATTTTTCCTAATTAAAAAATTTTCCCCTTAAGTTAATAGGAGAAAGTTATCAGTTTATTTTATCTTTTTGAGCAGTGCCAATGCCTCACTATTCGTATTGTAAATGAGCCATGTTTTTAAACTTTAAATGTTCCCAAAAAATAATGCCACGATTACAATATATACAAAAATCTTTATTTATTAACTTCTACTACATATTTTAGCGGGTACTATAAACCGTAAACGACCTCATTACGTCGCCAACGCACATACATAGTCAAATTAGTCAAATATGGCGATCTTCTGTTGTAAATCCCCTTAGAACGTTCTTTTCTCGCTGACAGGAGATTTCATTACAATTAATTTTATATCATAAACTATTTGCAAATATTTACACAAAAATTCATAAATATTTACAATATTTGCATCTAATTTAAACAAAATTCATAACAATTCTGACATTAAAAGGATGATTCATAATGTAGTGCCAAGAATCTGAAAATATTCTAGAGACGTTTGTGATTATGTACACACCCATAACAAAGTCGGAAGAGAACCAATATCGATTCTCAAGGTTCTGATTTGGCAACGAATGCTAAAAAAAACTTATTGTCAGAGTTTATTGAGACGGATTGTCATAGATTCGGAAATTCGACTATCCCAATATACAGTGCGTGATTCGTACGTAAATCACAAGTTCTTTTTTCGCAGGGATATACACGACTTGCTTCCATATAACACGAGTGGCAAAATACGCATAATTAAAGTTGAACTTAGAACATTGTGATTTGAGTATTAAGGATTGGAAGAGAATTTTCCCATTTTTTTTATTTTGAAAATTATAAAAAAATTATCTCTGGTTTAATTGTCTTTAATTGAGAGCAATTGTTAAATGAAATCGATAGGAAGGTAATTGCAGAATTTCTAGCTTGAAATATCGGTTTTTCACAAAAATGGAAATTTGATTAATAGTGCCCGCACAATTTCTTCCATAAAATACAAATTAATATAAAATCTCAAATGATTTTTCAAAAGATTTGTTTTAAATATAAATTTTGTATTACTTCTTAAAATGAAAATTTCTTTGAATATCTATTACACATAGGCATTTCCTTTTAATGTATTTTGTTGACTTGTGATTATATTTTCTCTTTTTCAGCTTTTAAAAAATATTACAGATATATGTGAAAATATAGTGAAATAATGGATAGTAACATATTGATTTCCCCGACTCGCTCTGAGAGACAATAATAAAATGTAAATGTATGAACAGCTGAGACACTGGTGACAATTAAGGCTGACTCCTGAAGGCTAACAAAGGTGGCACGGTACAACCTTTCCCGTAGAAAGCATGTTGAGTTTTTGGCAGGGGGTAATAAACACGCTAAATAATTTTGGATCTCATCTGGGTGGCGTGAACCAACCACCACGTCGGAAGTGCCTCATTCTCAAATCTGAGAAAAAAGGATAAAGGTATATTAGCTGCTTTAAAAATTCGCATCCAATAGTTAAAGAAATGAATGAAATTTCAAATACATGTGTGAATCACATTTGCGTCCGTTCTTAAGTAAAAGAAAAAAAACATACAAACATCAGCAACACTAGTAAAGAAAAAAGAATTCCACCTATTTATATATCATGCGTATCATTTTAAATAAGTAATAATATTTGTTTGTTGACTTCGGCTATGAGAATCATTAAAAAGTATTGTATTTCACTCAAAATTAAGAAATATTTTGAAATTTAATGGCATCGATAATTTCTCTTTAACTTATATAACTAAATTTATATAAAAACATTTAAAAATATGTCCATATTTAACCTTCTTTCTTCAATATCACGTAATGCATGGTGAAATGGAGATCTAAATCTTCTAAAAACCTTTTTTATTATTATTTTTTTATCTTTTTACGGTGAAGCTTAGGATCTGATTTATTCAAAAGAAGCCGAATACTATTTCCTAAATTCGGGAATGCAAATTTGTACAACAAGCGCCAAAACATCAAATTCCAGACGTAAAATAAACCCTTATTTTTTACATCAGACCAAGCGAATCCACACGGTAAAAGTGCAAATGCAAATAGGACTAGAATAAAAGCTGCTGTGTTTCCGAAAAAAGAATTTTCAAAACCGTCTGAATCTTTTCTTTCATTTAATTAAACCCAGTATCAGTCAACCGTCGCGCAATGCCAACTCGCTTTTCTAATTCTGAGAGAAGAAAAGAGAAGAAGAATTTCAGCTTTGCTGACATTTAAGGCGCACTGACAAATCCCTTATTCCCAGCTTCATTTTAAACTTAATCTGCGTCAACGTTGTTTACCCTAAATGTTCTGCGCTGCAGAAAAGGAACACTTCTATGAGAATACAACAGTGATTCTAAAGCTGCAATAAAAATAAAAAAAAGGGTGAAAATGCATTTTTTTTCTGTGCTTAGTGCAAAAACGTCACGGAAAGAGACAGAAAACTTAAACAGGAAACTGTCGAACCGTATAATAGAAAGCGAGCAAATGTGAAGAAAGAAAAGTTGAACCGCGATTATTTTCACTATCTGTAAAATACAAGGAAAGCAAAATGGGTCTTTATTCGATTTTTTTTTCATTAAACTATTAGACTTTTAAGTCGATATAAAGATTTTGTGATAAATGTATTCCTATAAACTTCATACTTTTCTTTAGTAGAAAATGCGAATGTTAATATAAATTTAATCTTTTAGAATTTCTTAAATAGTTTCTAAGAAAATATGCTTATTGAAAATATTTTCAGGACACTTTCTGACCTCATTCTTTAAAGAAATGCTTAATTTTGATATTTAATGCACAGTGTTTGTTTTCTCTTCACAAGAAGTCAGATTCAAAGAACAGAATGGTCGAAAAAAAAAGAATAATCTATTTTCTTCTTCTTTTTGTCTATTCATTTATATTCAATTTCTAATATAATAATATTTAAAACTGAAATATACTTAAGATGCTTTTTCTTTCTGATATTGGATGCGTTTCTATAGAAATTTATAAAAAAGGTAACCATAAATTATCTTCATTTTGTATATTAATCAACAACAACCCAGATTGATTATAATAACGCTAAAAATTATTTTTAGCATTTCAGAATATATGAATGAAATGATATACATAAGAAAAAGAGTCAATAATCACATATAATGCTGAAAATATTTTTTAACTGATGAAATGACTATAATGAAGAATAAGATATTGCTGGATAGGAGCAACACAATTCATTTTATATTGAAGCGTATTGTCTGAGATCGAATAAAAGTTCAGAAACAGCATTGAAATATATTGTAAAACTAAAGTATGCATGAAAGATGTCAAAATATCAGTTATTATGGAAAATTGATAATAAATTAAAAATATGAATTATTAGCACTGAGAAACATTTATTTAATGCTTTTAAATTAAGAAAATTAAGGGTTGTTTTCTACTACTTAAATTTGGAAATTGTGGAATCCACATTGTTTCTTTGTGCACTTCTGAAAACGTTTAGAAACTTGGTTTTAACAAGTGAACATTCCGGGTTTACATTAATATATTTTCCGTTATAATTTTCTTAATCAAGATGTTCATAGATATCCCCGACATTTTTTATAACTTTTTCTCTCATAAATAAAACATACATAATCGTTTCACAAAGCACAGTACTTTTTTTATGCCAATTGCCAAAACTAATATTGTTAAGTATCAAAAATCAATGAAAGAAAAAAATCTGAGATAATTACAATATGTCATGATTTATTGTATTAAAAGGAATTGTTGCTAATTTTAAATATTTTATACCAATTTTTTTTTCTTATTTGTATATCTATATTGCAAAGGATTTCATTTATATACAAAGGTCAACACTAAATAGTAAGAGATGTAAAAACGAAAAAGGAGGGGGAATAAAATTAGAGAATTTCTGCATATGTCCATTACTAAAAATACTTGGAAATAATGACCCTTCTTATCAGCGTAATTTTAAAATATGACACATTGTGATATTAAATAATAGATTGACAGAAATGTAACTCTTGTTCTCCGACGGTTATTCGTTTCTTATAAACCTTTTTGCATCATTTATTACAAATATTTTTAAGTACACATCTCCAAAATAAAATTTCTTTTCAGCCATTGATACTTGAATTAATTTTATAGAGTCTAAACTTCTACTCCAAATGATTTTTCTTAAAAACTCGTATGTATATTAAAAAATAAAAGTGAATAATTCAGCATTGCAATATATCTATATTTTTTCCATTTTTTATATAATTATTTAACTTCCGATTCTATATGAGAATCTGTAGTATGCTAGTAATTTTCTAATGGAAGTACGATTTTAAATAGATGTTAACTGCTTTTATAAAAGGAATTTATTTTTAAATACAACTTTTCTCCAGTATTTTCATCATTTCGTGCTCTTATTTCTTGCCAGACTTCATTTAAATAGCCCTTTGTTACATTACATTTTCCATTAAATATATTCCCTAATATATTTAGATATATAAAATATATCAAATAGGGGTTTATATTCATAAAATATTTAATACAGAGAAATATTAAATATGATTTTTTTTTCAAAATACTTAATATAAAAAATAATTAAATTTGAATTTATTTCTCAAAAGCCCTTAATATAAAAATAATTAAATAGGAACTTATTTCCTAAAGACATTTAATATCGAGAAGCATTAAATGTAAATTTCTTTTCGAGAAACCTAAAATATGAATTCTTTTTAGAAATTTATTTTCTACATCATATTGAGGGTTTTATACCAGAATATTTTCAACCGAAATTTAGCTGTATAGTTCTTGATTTTGTTCTTTAAATTTATGCTATCTTTCTAAATTTAGAGAATTATGATATTTAGTTTCTTTATTTCCCTTAATCGATCTAGTATACGTTATTGGAATTCCATTAAATACAATTTATTTCAAAAACTTATATTAAAATAGTAATATAATGCAGAAATAAAAAGTGTATACAATAAAAGGTAATAAATGCGAAGTATGGCCATAAAATACCCAGAAAATGCTTTTAAATCTTTTAAAATTCTAATATTGTCACCTTCTGTTAAGCTTACCTCTATGAAATTTGGCTTGAAAAATGCTTTCAGTAATAAAATCGAGCCAATTAGCTCATTTTTCTTTCTATTTTTTATGAAATAAAATTTATTTGAATTTTAAAATAAATTATTTATATTTGTTTAATAATATAACATTATTCCCATAAGTGTTTTGTAATCGATCTTGAATTTCAAAAATATTATTATTGATATATAATATATCTATTATTTATGACACTTATATAATTGTGCATTCAAAGTTTTCACTACTTTTGTTATTCTTTTCTTAAATATGTATTATTCAAAATATTTCTGTTCAGTATCGCAGTGTATGGAAAACCTTTTAGTTATTTATTCAAATATTTATTTCTGTCAAAACAGCACTTATTTATTTCTATTCTTTTAAAATTTTGCCATTAGTTTTTTATTCATTTAAAAAAGCTGGTTTTTAATCTATAAATAAAATCAAGTAAGATATTAGATTTATTTCGAAATTCTGATGGCGTCTGAATGACGACATTTCATTATATTGAACTTTAGTTATTTATAATTATTCCAGCTCTGATGACTAACTAAAAGAATGAACATTTCCATATTTAGTATAGTCAATACTTTGTTAGGAAATTGCTTCAAACATTTTTTAAACAATTTCTGAAGGTAAGAAATTTTTTTAATTATATATTAATATTTTTTTAAATATTTTTTTATATTTTTCATATTTTTTTTGTATTAAATATCAAGGTATTTTACAGTAAGAAAACAAAACAAAAAGAAAAGTCGTTGCTCTTCTATGATATTTTGTTCCATTTTTTTCTTCTTATAATGAATGGAAAGCCGCAATTACAAGCTGCCACATAAATCTTGTCTGAAAGACTAAACTGCGGTTGATGAATATTTATTACAAGCTAAAGATGCTGATGACATGAAATTTATTATTAAGAACGCTCTGGATTAACATAGAGACAGAGAAGTGTTTACATGACCAACATTAAAATAAAAAATATATATAAATAAAAAAATCACCCTTCATTGAATGGTGGAACAAAGAGCGGAAATATTGACTTTCTCAATCAAAAGAATAGATAAACATTGAAATTACTTAATTGTTAGCAAATAAAAAAATCACTCTTTTTTTTCTGTCAGAAGCGGTAAACTGATAGAGCTTATTTATTTCACTAAGGGGACTGTGTGATGTTCAAGAAAGCCAGTTTTTCATTTATTTATGTATGTTAATCAAGTTTGGGTGGGAAAATAATAATTTAGCTTTTATGAGTATTTTTATGGCAGCCGAAATGTGAAAAAATAATATTTATACATTTAATTTAGAAACAGAATTTTTTGAAATACTTCACTGACTAGATTCAAATTTGTCTTTGGAAACATAACTGAAAAAGGTTAACGATTTCAATTTATAATGTACTTCAATAATTAAAAAAACTTCACTTTAAATGGTGTGGAATTGCCGCAGAATAAATTATGCACACAAACATCCAGGCGCATCACAAAGTACAAAATTATATTTTCAGAAATTTTTAAAGTGCAGTTTTTAAAAATAATATTTATGAATTATAAATTGTCCAAAAATTGGACTAATTATTCAAATTGGGAATGATGCACCAAAGACAGGTGACTGCACTGAAGCTATATATATATATATATATATATATATATCTATATATATAGATATATATATATATATATATATATTAAATACTAAAGGACGGACGAACTCCCCTACTGTTCACCAGCCCCTTAACATTGCTATACAATTATTTTTTTGGTTGTTTGTTTCGCAAACAAAATTGATTATTCCATTATAGAGCAATGTAATTGACCCTTTATGTTCCTTAAAATGACATCTCAGTAATTTAATTTCAGTAAATTATTATATAAAGAATGATGAAAACAAACAAAAAAACATCATCTGTTAAAGTCTCTTCTAGAAACTGAGTTTCATTCAACATCTTGATTATTCAA
This sequence comes from Argiope argentata, assembly GCA_026289955.1. Classification (NCBI taxonomy): domain Eukaryota; kingdom Metazoa; phylum Arthropoda; class Arachnida; order Araneae; family Araneidae; genus Argiope; species Argiope argentata. The sequence goes on from JAOUZG010026054.1 coordinate 1,965,990, forward strand.
TTCTTTTTCGAGCATTTCCTTTTTTTTACATCTCGGTTATTTTGTCGATAAGTACGGTCAGCTTAAAAATATTCAACTGCATGTCGATGTCGAAAGGTATTATAATAATAGTGTCTATTACAAATTTTTAAAAAAATGTCAGCGATTGCATTAAAATATGATTCATTATTTCTTGAATGTTTTGATTTGAAATGAGTACTATAGACTCGAAAATTTAGGCTATTACTTTGTCATTTATATAAAACCTTGTTTCGTTTAGTCTTGCTTAGTTTAAAAAAGATCTTATAGTTTGAAATCAATGGCATAATTGGAATCAATGGCTATAAATGCATTTTCTTGACAGATCATAAACAGAAATTTTTTTTTTGTATTAATTGCCAAAATATTTTCTGAATTTTATTTTAACAGTGAATAATGAACAGTGAATTTGAATTTCTATTTGTTTTTTTATAAATAAATATAGGTACTCGCGATACTTCAATCTTTCACTAAATAGTGCGGTCTTAAAATTAAATAAAACAACCTCATTGATATAACTCTTTCTTATTTTTAAAAAATGACAAAATACTTTTATAACATGGTTTCATCCTTTTATTCTGATTAATAGTGCATAAACGCATAGAAAGCAAAAATGCAGTTTAATTTATTCAAATATTATCTTTTAAGAAAGCTGAAATTTCCTTTTTTGGATAATAGAAAATAAGTAAAAAGGTCTCTACATTAAATTCACCAAACATTGCTCATATATTATTAGTAGACATGGTGTTTTAATTTGCATATGGTTGGGAAAAAAAAGAAAAATTTTAGTCTAGATATAATAAAAAAAGAGATAAGTAAAGTGGTATTATAATATTCGTTATTTGAGCGAGAAATTGCATAGATTCTAAAAAGCTTTTCTTCCGCATGTTAACATCATATTGTCAGCGGCAAAAATTAAAGAGTAGTTAAATTTTTGAACTAATGGGACACCAGAGGGATTGTCAAATGGATGCCTGGAGGGAAATAGAGATAAATTTGTAACCTAGAATATCAAATATTTTGGTGATGATAATTCTTAGTTAGTTTTATGTAATTTTCAAATGTTAAAACACAAGAACTAATTTAGTTTTAGATCATTAACATTTGTTTATTAAATATGATAAAAATTGTATTTAGGTTAACTCATTAAATGGTTCTAGGATATAGGTATGACATTAAAATCCTTTTTCCTTCCTTAATTTAGTTACAGTTTAATTAATTAAATCATACAAAAATTAAATACTTCAACCCTGTAAATTTATAATGTATTCAGCAGATAACAAGCCAACTCAGTAATTTCTTTTCTTCAGAAACTTACTTTGATTGATATTCTTGAATCAATTTTATCTTTTTCAGCCATCATATTTATATTCAACCTGTTCTTAGTATTGTTGTAAATCTCACTTGGATTGAACCCCAATTCAATCCAAGATAAAGGATCTGGGAAAGAGGAGTGCAGTAGCTTCTGAGGGTATGGACCCCTGAGCACCTGAGGACAGAAGCCTGGATTTGTTTAAAATGAAGATGACACTCGCACATTCCCTTGACACCCCCTTTCTACAGACTTGTTCTTTCACGCACCTCGTATATATTGTTGTTTGCTGTTTCTTATGGCACTTGCCATGAACAAGTCCGCTGAGGTAGTCAACGATTTTAAATTAATGAGCGTCTCTTGTTTTTGTAGTAGTGCCAACTAGGGCCAAGAGTACGACTTTTGCTACCTACTCATTACATTAGCTTGAACAGCCCCTTTTTACAGAGGGGCACATTCACACGCCTTATAGATAAAACACAGAACAATCATGCCCGAACAGGGACTCGAACCCGGGACGCCCAGATAACGGTGAAGATGCGCTACCCCATGTCAGGAAGCCAGCTTATTATTAAATGATGCATGCAGGTAATTAATCCATCCAACACCAACAAGAAGAACAGTTTGGATAAACACGTCTGCCCAGGTATACTGCCCACATCCTGTTGCATTATATTGTACAGTATTATATGATATTAAACAATTTTTCATAATATTAAACAATATTGAAAATATTGATCAATATTGTACAATATTTGTGTGCTACTAGAATGACGTATCTGGTCTCAGACTCTTAAACAATTTTGGAGAGATTAGGAAGATGCTATGAGGGGCAGGGGGTACTTGCATAACATCTCCAGTACACTACTTCTATGACAGGAAGCCGGCACCTCGTAGATATAACACGGATAAAGAATAACCACACCCGAACCTGGACTCGAACCCCGGACAGTGAGATAAAGGGGAAGGCACACTACCCATTGATCAGGAGGCCGGTAACCTTCTCTTTCCCCCCTATGAAATCGTTCAACTTTTTCATCAATAGTAAAGGGAAAAAATCAAATTAAGACTACGTGTAAGTAAAGTTTTATTACTCTGACGATCACGCTGTTAACTAAATTCATATTTTTCAGCCTTATATTGATCCGATTTTTTTAATATGAAAGTGAAAAGAAACTCGCACTTTCGTCCTTATCTCATTCATGAAATTCACAAAATGAGTATTGTTTCTGAGTTATCTGATTTATATTTAATAAATTATTTCAATTATAAAAATTCATGAAGTATAAATATTTTCTAGTTTTTTTTATTAATTTAAAATTGTGAATACAAAGCAGAAGCATTTCTGATAAATATATGACATTAGATATTTCGTTAACAATTTTATAATAAGGAGATTCTATCTCATCCTATTAAGTGTCTTCTAATTATTTATTTCTCCTTTTAATCATACTTTTTCTTATAATAATTCATTTTTTAATCCAATGGTGATATTAAAATTTGATATCAATTAGATATAAACTCCAAAGGCGTTTCGTTTGTTTCATTTGCAAATAGCAAAAAAAAAATCTACTTCGTTTTCAAACAAACTGTCCATTTATGATAATTATGTGAAAATTAAACCTTTACTTTAAACCCTCACCGATGGGGCCTCTGGCCCACCATTCAAGATTGTGCATCATTTTGACGTTTTTTTTTTTTTTTTAAATTCAAATTGAATTGCTAAAAACGCCTACATAATGGTTAAGAGATGTAGATTAATTTTTCAAATAAATTCGACTTAAAACATTTATGTATAATGATATTTCATAGCAATAAACAAATCTTTGTATTAGATGAATAATTTTACATCTAATTATTTTTCGCAGTGCAAAGGGTTAATTTTTATCATGATTGAAGATATGATATCATATTCTTCTCTCGTACAGCATATGACTTCCTGTGGGAAATATTCAACAGTTCTTTTCTTTTTCTGTAATTGTTTATTTCAAGGATTACGGTTTTCATAATTATTTAAATATTTCATTGCTGAGCTAAATCTGAAAATGCAGAATTGTTAGAAAAAGTGTTTTAATTCTATTTTATATCTGTACTTAGCGCACTAATTATGCTAAAAATTAGATACAAAATTTCAGACTTCAAAGAAAAAGCGTTTGTGTAAATCCATGTAGATTATTTAATTTCCATATTATTATATTATAGATAAAATCATAATAAATTTAACAGTACTACGACATAATTATACATCTCAAATCACACAATATAAATTGACACTCCATATTTTTAACTAGCATAATGAATTTATTTTTTCATTTAGACAAATTTCTGAAACAAAAAACAATAACAACCACGAAAACATTATATCTGCATGAACGCATAATTGATGGTTCGCAAATATATAATTCACTTTAATTAATCATAGATTAAAGGAACTATTCAATCCTAAATTTAATTAAAGAGGTTAAATTTAATTAAGTTCTTTAAAATTCTATGATGGAAAACTCAAGATTGCAATCAGCGTCATGTAAACTTAAATTATTTCTCCAAATTGTGTGCTAGAACTTCATAATGTGAAAATTTACTATATTTACTTGTAATCATCGTTTGCAATAAAAAAAATTGTTACAGGACAAAGTGCATAAAAATATATGAATAAACTTGCTGCAGTCTTTAGAATATTGGAACTCTTTTAAAGAATAAATGTGAATACTTTTAAGTCATCCCACAGATATTTTATCTACGTTATCTGTATATTAAATGAAATGAAATCAAGTTTTTGTTCAAGATTGTGTCAGAAATAAGATATATAAATGTTGTCTTATAAGACGAATAAAATATTATTATTACAAAACTAATTACTATAAGATTATAAAAATATATATTTTGAATTATTGGTTTTAATTCGATTTTATTACGCAGCTCACAATTTGATTTTATGTCTTTTAACAGTTTTTATGAAGTTTTACTTTTCGTGAGAAACGGTTTAGAAATTCATAAAAAAATAATAAAAAATTTTGTTTAAAAAGAAAAATATGAATGTAAATATGTTATAGCTTTTACTTAGTTATGGTACGTATGGTATAGAAAATAATAGTCTTAATCGTAAAAAAAATATTCAATCTTACAATTACGTAGTATGCGATCAGTCTTATATAATAGGTATACTCCGTCCCTGCCGAAGCCATTCGGATATAACGATGAGCCGTCGCAAAGCGATCCCCACCGAGCACGGAAGTGCAGATTAGTCAACTTAATTTTCATAAAGCAATTCAAAGAACCAGATCGGTAAAAGATATGAATTTAGATTCTCAAAAATTGTCACCTGGTCTCCAAGTATAGTAATTATCAAACATTTTAACAGTTATTATAGGAACATAGAAATGTAAAGAACGTTAACTAAAAAATGCTGTTAAAAAGAAATAGGTATAAACATTTCAACAGTTCTTAGAGGAACATAAAAATGTAAACAACGTTAAATAAGAAAATGCTGTTAAAAAGAAAAAGGTATAAACATTTTAACAGTTATTAGAGGAACATAAAAATGTAAGCATTGTTAACTTAGAAAATGCTGTTAAAAAGAAAAAGAATAACATAACTATATACAAAGTAAGCACTTGGAAACCCAAAAACAAATAACATACATACAAAATAAAGTTTCCCTATACAATATAGACGTAAGAAAACTGATGTCAAAGCAAAGAGTAATTTCAATCGTGCTCCACGGATTCCAACTGCATAAGATTATTGACAATTTCAGATGCACTTGCCCTAAAGAGAGGGAATTTTAATAGCAATTTGATGTCCAAATTTCTCCAGCCTAATTGCCATGTTGAGCGGGTGTTTTCTCATAAATCACATCCCTGTATAATATGTTGAATAGTTCCAGAAGATTTGCCACATCTGCACTTATCAGATTTTCCAAGTAACCTAGCTTGGTGAGAATTAAAAACCCCATGACCAGTTAAGATTTGGGTTATGAAAAAAACACCATATAGTCTTTTAAAATGCACTGTTTGAATAAATTTTTTAATCCCAAAACCTTTATTGGAGACTTCCTAATGAAACTGCCACTTTTCAATTATTTTTTTATTTATTTCAATTCACAGCTGAGTTGCAATTGGACAGAAAGAACAATCAATCGTCTCTTTTTTAGTTGCTTCTTTTGCGTAAAAGTCCGCTCTCTCATTACCCTCAATCCCTATATGTGATTTACCCCAATTCAAATTAATATTGAGTTTTGATTTAACTATTAACTTTTTAAATTCCTGTATGAAAATTTTATCTTCGTTTGGAGCTTGCATTGTTTGTAGATGAATCTGAAATGACGTCCGTATTTATCAATTTTTCGATTATTATGATTTTAACTGCCAATAGTATAGCTAGAAATTCTGCTATATATACAGTTGTTAAATCGTTTAATCTATACATTTTTTCTATTTCTTTCAACTCCATCCTAAAAAAAGACAAAGGCACACCCTACTCGGTTATTTAATATAGAACCATCAGTATATATTTGGTTAATATTTTTGTCCCGTAGAAGAATCTCCAATTGATTTTTTCAATTCAGATTTTTTGCGATCAGACTTATGTCTATCTTTCACATTCTTTAATTGAAAACATAATATATAAGGCTTTATTGACGAGGATAGTAAAAACGCCCAAGATTATTGGTGCATCAGATTTTGAAAATATTTTTTCCCCTTTTTTCAAAAACTAGGTCTTTAATTTCTTTTAATATTCCCTTTTTTGGTAATAAAGGAATTCATTATAAAAAAAGAGGTTCAAACCTTTGCTTGAAATGTAGACAGATTTAAAAGATATTTTAATAAAATTAACATATAGTTTTACACAAAGAACTGAGACTTTCCAGAAAAATATTGCTATGAACTAAACAGTTCAGGTATAATCCACTAAGCATTATTTTTTTTAAAAAAAATTTATAATATAAATTTTCGAAATAATTAATGTACTAATATTGTTGTTCATGGGTTTTTAATTAACTAACACTTTTAGCCAAAATATAAAAACATAATTTAAGTTTTAAAGGGGAAAATTAATTCCAGTTTTTATTAAATTAATTCTTGTGTAATTTATCTTTTTTGACATGGCCTCATGTATACTCCCTAAAAAATTGTCAAATAAAAATAATTATAAAGCTGAATGGGAATCTTTAAGTGATTAGGCTTTAGAATTATAAAACAAAAGAGCTTATAGTCTCCAAAAAATATCTGAAAAGGATAAAGGATTATTTAGGAGAACAAAAAGAAGAAAATGAAAAAAAATCAAACTATTTTTATTGAAAATGAAGAATTGAAGGAGGACGAGATTTTTTATAATGGAAATTGAAGTCAATTTATACAGCTTGAAGGCAATTAAAGATATTTTCTTTTTGTCATTAACTCCAGCTACCTCGTTGCGAGGGATTATTAAATAAGCTCTTTACTATTAAAATACCTTTGATCGCTATATTTCACAAATTCAACCTTAGATTCCAAAAGAAAATTATCTCTAAATGAGCTTTTAATCTAGGAATCCCATGAGAAAGACGCATAATTTTTTTCCACTCGCATTCGTCCTATTAGAGTGCCGCTATTGCTAGCTAATTTTATCTTTTCACAACAATAATGATTTTAATCATCAGACATGATGTAATTAAAACAAATGAAAGCAGACGAGTAAAACTAGCAACTTGCTAATTAAAGAATAAATTATTTAGTTGGAGGAAATAAAAAAAAACCCTAAATAATTAAAAGATATAGGATAAACACCACCCTTTATGGATTTATAAAGAAATATTCTATTGTTACAAATATTTACACTGAAAGATTGCAAATCAAATCAAGCAAATTACAAACAATAGGTTCGGTATTAAAAAGAGTATATATTTTTTGAAATAATTTTTTATACCATAAGCACACAATGGCCACCAGTAAAATATAAAACATAAGAATTTAAGATTATTTAGATTTCACTGTCCTGCTCAAGTTTCTAAGATTTCTGATACTACTACACCTTTTTTCGGTAGTAAACATAACAAAATTAGTACAAACCATTTCCCCTGGGTTTTTAAGTAATAAAATTCATCTTGCAAACTTTTTCCTGATAGAAATTAACACAAACGGATTAATTTGTGAAAAAAATTACATCACTGGAGCATAAGAAGACTGGAGGATACATACATAGTTATATCCAGTTACATACTGGATTTAATTGTAGTAACGTCCAATATAATACTTGAAGTATGCATACTGGAGTGTAAGAAGTATATGGAGTACAGGAGTATATGGAAAATTATAGAACATGAGTCCTGCAAGTGTATTTAAATGCACTCAAATTTTTAATTTTTTTTTCTTTTTCTTGACCCTTTTCTTTATTTTGAAATTTTTTTTTAAATTTATCTTATTATATATTATTACTTTTAAAAAACTGAGAAATAAAATAAATATATTGATTTCATCTGAATTTCCTGAATTTCTTTGAATACTTCAATTTATGCGAATTTGTGGTATGTCTTTCAAATGTAAATTCCTGTTCTGATTTTTCATAATAAAATGGTATCAAAAATAGTTTCCAGAAAAAAAAAACATAAACATACTTACAAATAATTACATACTTTTATTTTTCTGTAAGTTTAATCAACACAGTTTTTGAATGATGCTTCTTAGACGGATTTTTTTCATGAAACTTTGTTTTAGATATTTATGATTTTGAGAAAAAGTATGATTAAAAAATTCATGTTGTCATATGCAATTCAATGGTCGCTTTAATAAAGAAAAAAATCTGTAAAAAAGTACTGAATAAATATTTGAATTTCGGTTTAAGAATGTAAATTTTTAATTAACTGATTTCAATAAAAATAACAATATAATATTTTAAATATCTACAGGTAATAAAATTTTTCTGATTACTCTTGCTTTTTATTGCAACTTGTTGGTAATTCTGAAGTCTCATACTTCTAAAGATACTTAAAACCGAAGAACAAAGACTTAGATAAAAAAAAATGGCCACCTTATGTTGACTAGATCTGAACATTTCGAAATTTGTCTCGGAACGCAATTTCTTTTTTCCATTCTTTGATTTAGAAACCGTTAACCAGAAATGCTGACGAAGTAGTTTTCTTCAAAAACAAGAAACTAGCAACGCCCTTAGTGAGAGTTGCCTGTTCTAGAGCGACACAAAGTCATAAAAAAAGTCGTTTGGTTCTTCGCAGTGCTCGCGACTGAGCCACAAGATCGTAACCTTTCTTCTTTTCCACTTTTGATGTCGCTTCTTCGTTGGGTTTTTTTTTTTTCGTTTGTTTCTTCGTCTTCATTTTTCGCTTGTTTCTCTCGAGAACTTGCGAAATTCGTTTTTCTTTCCCTTTTGTTTCTTCTTACAGTTTTACGATCGTTTTGTTTGAAATGTTTTCGCATTACAAGTGAGTTGTGTTTTATGTGACAAAATCTATTGCTATTCATGCGCTTTCTGAAGATATAACGTGCCTGCTTTACATAGATGTCAATTCATTAGAAAGAAAACATCATGTTAAGACTGATGTTTATTCTTATTTCCAAGCATGATAAATTTTATTATCTTTCATTTAGGTAATGTTATTACTATAATTAATCGTTTTGCAACTCATTCACTATTTTTCTACTTTCATAAAGATAATCTCATTAAAACGCTCATTTAATTCCCATAAAATTATTTTCTTAATTCAATTTTTTATTTCTGTTTGTGCTTGAATGAAATGAGCTACTAATTATGAAAAACGGCCATTTTTTGAAATTTTATTGAACAGATTCAAATTCATCCTTGTCATATTTCGTGTTTTATATCAAACTGATTTTAAAGTATTGAACTTTTTTTCTAAATTAGCATTATTATTTTCCTAAATATCATTTTAAATAAATTGGATAAGAATGAACTGGGAAGGTTTTTACCTTCAAAAAATCGATTTTTCAATTTTTGCCTTAAAAAATAGAGGAAAATTCGATGAATCCAGCAATGTATGATATGTATATTTTTATAAATATGAAGGCCTAGAAATTAAAATTTTAAAATGTAAACAAAGGTGCCACGCCCCTTTTTTAAAGGGACATCATTTTAAATTAACCTTTATTTTCACTTTTATTTATTTATTATTTAAGCATTTTTCATAATTTTATTATTTTGGGAAAGGATACGAACATATCAACTTGTTATGTTGATATTTAAAAGTTCATTTAACTGTTATTCTTCACCTCGTGCTTTTTTGTTTACAGTGCTCACCGTGATCTCGCTTCAAAACTTTTATTACATTTTATTGATAAAGGTTTTTAGTTATTCTGAAATTACTTTACTTAATAATAACTACTTAATACGTAACAATGGCAAGAAGAAAACTCTGGAAAAAGAAAATCTCAGTCGAATCGATTTTCTACTGTGAGTCAAACATAGAAATGTGCTGACAGTGAAAAATTGAATGTAAGTGCATCCAAAAGAAAATTGGAATGTGCTGATTTATTTTCTGATAAGGAAGCTCATAACAATATTAGTTATTCTAGCGATATGGAGTCCACAAATAATATCATTGATTTGAGAATATAAAGAACACTCCTAAATACATTTTAACAATGTAAGCTGTGTTGCAGTTTTGATTCAACAATTGTGTATTTGAAAGTATCCCAAAAAACACATTTGTTGGGCTAAATACATTAAAAATGGGTGTCACGGATGATGTAATCTGTTTTAATGATGAAGTATTTAGTCGAACTGAGGTACTTAAAAATTTAGGTATTACATCTGGAAGAAATGCTTATGATACGTTGAAAAAAAATAGAATTGCTTCGTATCCGAGAAGCTGATATCATGCATAAAAAAACCTCTAAAGAAGCATGAGCAATTAATAGACAAATGAAAAGAGTATCAGAACTTCTGGAAGTGTCTAATCAAAATGAATATGGCCCAGGGAGGTTTTAAAAATTAATATAAATCATTTTATTGGTAAATATCTAGTTTTTTACAGTTTTCTCAAAACGTGTTTTTTTCAATTTTAGGTACACATACACAAAATTCTATTCATCATAGAGAGTTAAGATTTTATACTATGATATATATCATTATTATGTATCTATTAAACCTTTTTTTTTATATATTTTTGGATAGTAATATAATTCTAAGAGGATATTTATAATGAAAAATATCAAATTTTTTTGAGGATTTATAGTTATATGACATTTAATATTTTTTTTAAAAAAATTTTTTGGTTCTAACAGAACAAAAATTGGTTCACTATAATTATTATACTTTTATGCACATATTATGCTAGGTTTGAGATAATGTTAAGAAGAATTTTTTTCTGATGGTACCTCTATATGCGTGGCTAGCCGCATCATAATACATTTTCGATTTGCTATAGAAAAATAAATATTTTAAAATATAGCTAATTTTTTATTGTATTTAATTGAGAATAGTACATTTTATCTATATGTGTCATCTTTTTACTGAGAAATCATTTTTACTCTTATAAAATCCCCTTTAATTACAACTGAAATTTTGACTGTTTTCCTTGTCGAGAACGTCCCAGTTCCCTTAGATTTTAAGATTGTATATAAGGATTTGAGGTAAATATTATATATAAAGATGTCAATCTGAAATTTGATAGGAGAGCAGCAATATGTATGCTTTAGTTTTTATTTGGTAGATTCTTAAATCTCATATTTATGAGAATGAGGTTGGTTTAAAATCAATTTCAATGCGTTTGAAATTCCAGTTAATTCTTTTAAAATTAAATGAACATATCCTAGATTATAAATACTAATTTATAAGTTAATATCAAATTTATATATAAAAAATAGAATGCTTTTTTGCACAATTTCCCTCTCCTGGGTTTATTCAAATCGAAATTTAGCTTCATTTTTCTTATATCATCTAGTAAAGTAAGCTACACCATGAAAATGTTACTGCATCGCAGTTAAGGGGTTAAAATTAGGTTTAACATATTTTACATTTTCCTTCCATAATTTTGAAACGCATTATTGTATAAAAGCTATTTTACAGAATTTTAATTTCTAAAAAGAATTTTCATTAAATCCTTAATTTTAGCCCTGTAGAATTATTGGTAAATTTTTATTCATATTTTAGTTAGTTTAAACACATTTTGTAACATTTTCTTCTGTTTCCTGGTGAGGTATCTGATTTAATTAGCAACTGAATGGTTTTTTTCATCTACACTCTCATCCAGTGTCAATCATTTAAATAGTAATCATAATTTATTTTCTAAGATTACTAGCATCAAGCTAGAAGATTTATATTTAATATATGAATCCTTCATTCAAATACTATGTTTTCATGCTCTAGAATGGGAAGTTGAAACAATCTTTACATATATGTGCCAAATTTTGAGAAAAAGAGCTATGTTTATCGGGCAATTTCAAAATTGTCTTTAATTATTATTAATTGAGGCGGGTGAGATCCTTAAACTTCTATGAAAGCTGAACAGGAGAATTTGAAAATATGTGCTGTTAAGTTTTATTGAATTTTGCTTTTTTCTTACATACCTATAGCTCAAAAAATGAAGACGAAAAAAATATACTACATCTTGCACTAGTATATACCGGTTGTTTAAAAAATGACCGGTATATTTGAAAAATCTATAAAAATTTAACGGTTAGCAATAGAAATACACCATTTGTTGCAATATGCTTGGGACAACAGTAAATTTTCAGATAAAAAAAATTGCAAAAGTAGTTGCAAATTTTAACAACAGATGGCACTGCAGTCTAGAAAAAATCTAAATTAAGATATTTTTCCCAAATATCCACCATGCAGAGATATAAGATGGCATAGCCCCAGAACAAAATGAGCAGAAATTCCTGTAAACGTCTAGAAGTGGGATGGCTTCACATGCAGAACAGATGTATTGCTCCAGTTCAATTGAAATCCTTAAGGATCTGAAAAATGGGCCAATGAATCCTTTGGAAGAAATGGCGGTCCAAACCATTACTTTTTTTAGATGAAGGGACGCTGGGAGTTTAACATGGGGGGGGGGGGTTCAGTTCCCCATATAAGCCAGTTCTGTTTAGTCATGAAGCCTTTCAGATAAAAATAAGCTTCGTCAGTAAACCAAATGCTGCCTGTATGGATATCGCCGTCTTCAATCCTTTGCATCATATCGTTAGCGAATGTCTCTCGTGCATTCATGGAAGCAAAGCTGAGAGGTTAACTAGTTTGAATTTTGTATGGATAGAGGTGTTAACTCTGGCGCATGAGACGATACATGGATATTGACTTTATTTGGATCGCAGATACAACATGGCGAGCGAGACCAGAGGCCGCTATTGGATCACCTGCTGCACAAGCTGAGCATTGCCCTCTTTGGTTGCCTTAAATTTCCAACACGTTCCTCCTTCATGTTCCCAGTCTGCTGAAATTTTTCAAACAGATTCTTTTTTCTATCACTTTTCGGTCCTTTGGTTACTATGAACCTCCTTTCAAAATATCGTTTTGTTGTAGAAATACAGTATTCTAAATGATGGAACTCCAACACCAGAAAAATCTTCTGTCCTAAGGATCGAATCCTTTTTGGTAGCAAACTTGCAATCTGTGGGCAGCAACGGTTACAGCAGAAAGGTGACTTACCGAATGGTGAACTCACAGACTGCGTTTTCTTCTATATCTTTCAAATCACCTGCAGTGCCATCTGTAATTGAAAATTGTATCTAATTTCGTAACTTTGTCTGCCTGAAAATTTACTGTTGTCCCAAGCATATTGAAACAAACTGTGTATTTCTATCGCGGCCAGTTTAATTTTTATTGATTTTTCGAATATACTGATCATTTTTGAAATACCCGGTACATAGAAGGGTCAAACTATTGAGTTAATTTGTCACATATTATATCTGCCATTATTTAATGGCATTACCTATAGATATCGATAAAATGAGAATGTAGAGCAATTTAATCGTCAAAAGTTCTACGTAAATTACGAGAAAAAAGTGAAAAATATATAATTTATCGGAGTTCAGTCACAACATTATAGTAGACTCTCGGAGTTTCGGAACAAGTTGCAACCAAACAGCATCACGTTAAAATGATTGAAAGTAGCAATTTTTTATAGACAGTGGACTATGAAGTAAGGAAACCGGGTATCAACTTCATATTAGTTGTTGGCACAGGCTACTAATGAATGCTCGTCTTGCAAGGAGAATTGCCAAATTTGTTCTTCAAATTATGTATGGTTGTTATGGATTTATACGTCAAATTATATAAAATTTTATTCACGGAATACCTGCAAATAACAACGAAAAAACTGTTTGCCGTACATTTTAGAATATAGGCCATGGTAACCGATGATTTTTTCAAAAGCTTCTATTGTCAGCCTTGAATAATCGAACAAGTCTCTAGATCATAAATAGCACCAGAATTGGACAGTAGATGACTGAAAAACGTTCATGTAGTCAGATGGATCTCGCTTTTTTCAATTACGTTATGTAAATGGCAAGGTACGAATAAGTAGAAAACAACATGGGCACAAATCTAAGGCTTGGTGTGAGCTGCATGCAGTATTATGAACAATGGGATCCGGTCTTGTATTAAGGGCTTAAAGTTTCATCTCACTCCTCTGAGATAGTTGTTTGATAGTTGTAGCGTTCCCTGATTTCCACACAAGATAACTGGAATTTCCGGCCAGCTGTGACAAAAATTGCGTAACCCTCACATTTGGTAAGTGTTCCAGACTACCAGATGGGAGATTCTCTCCTCCCCCCAATGGGGCAATTTGGACATTAAGTTGAGTCTAGATAAAGAACCACAAGTGGGTTTTTCGTCCTTACAAAGAAATAAATATTATCTTAAAAGGGGAAACGGGTCAAACCCTTTGGATGTAAATATTGTGGAGGTTCAGGTACGAGGGTGGATCATTAATGAACGTTCTCACGATCAACTCGAAAACATTGGGGTTATTTTTGAATAATTTTGGGGGAACCGGGAACTCACGTGCACCGATATGAAAAAGAAACGCGGAGTTTTTATAAATAAAATATTTTTGCCGATAGAGATTCGCTTGAGAGTTTGTGGGATACTTTGTTGTTTTTAAATTCTTCAGAGGATCGTCGTTTGAAAGAAGGTGAAAGAAGATTTCTATGATTAAGGCTTCTGTGTTACGAACCACTCGATGGAGATCGGTGGATACCTTGAGCAACCCAGTTGTAACCTGATGCGTTAACAGCTTATAAGTGTTTTTTGTTAGGTTGTTTCTCAAAATTTATTCTAGGAACTATTCATGTAAAGCTGTTAAATGTGATATGCAAATACCATCAATTATATTAACCTGGATGAGAACGTATTTTTTTATGTATATGAGGTTGTAAATAAAGATTGCCATTAGACTCTACCCACCTATTTGATCGAACAGTATCAAGTCATTACGAAGGGAAGATCAAAATAATATAGTCATTAAGTATATATTTATGATAATATAAACAACTAACAAACAAAAAATTATCACTAAAAACTTTATATTTACTATACAACGGCTATAGCTTTAAGAATAGATAGTTACAAATTATTGAAGTGTTTTATTCTTATATCGATAAAAATGTAAAATGTCATATTTTGTTAAAAAAATATAAAGCAGATTAAATTTTAAAAAAATTGAAAAGTCAATATGTATTTTTATTTTGTTTATGTTTTATACTAAAAGAATTATTTACTCATATGTGAGCAGTTAAATTAATAGCAATAAATTAGGAAATATTATTATAAGCTTTCTAAAAGAAATAAATATTGAATTTGTAAAATTACTTTTTACTGATACTTTAGAACTTTCTGAAGAAATAGATTTTATGAGTGAAAGTAACACTCAACAAAATGAGGGAAAGAACATTATTAAAAATAAAATAAAAAGGAATTTAATGAAACTAAACTTCCTTATGAGGTCATTTGTCGAGATAAAAAATAATTACAAAAATAAAGAACAAAAAACCTTAAAATGAAGTTAAAAATTTCATTTTACAAGCACACGAAAAATTTGTAGAATGAAAATGAACTTTAAGGCAGATTTTCCAGGAAACTTCTATTTATCTAACATTATTTCTTGACGAAGTTTAATGAAAATAGACAAAAAAAATGCTGTTTCATTTCGTTTTCTCGTGCTGTGTATTCTATTCAAACAACTGCCTTCGTATTTATTCAGTGACATTTCTCACTCTGGCAATTAAATGTCCCAAGGGGATGTAATAATGCACCACTCAAGGTAAATACGAATTGATTAACTTTTTTGCGAAATATTTACTCTTTTTCTGAAAAACATGGCGGAATTTTCAGGCGTGCCAGAGCAAAAACAGAACATTCTTGCTACGCTCTAGAGACTGTATTTTCTTTCTAAGGTAAAAGCAATTGGATTTTTCCAACTTTCCCTTTAAAAACTGAATTTAAACGTAGCAATTATTCAGGTTTTGTTGAGACTGAATATTTTTTGTGACATCATGTACATTTTGAAAAAAAAGAAGAAAAAAATTGACATTAACTGCATTTTCTTTAGCGGCAATTTCTTTCATTTCATGATTTATCAACTTCTACAAGAATCTGTTATCTGAAGAAATTTTTTCCTTTTGTAATTAAATTATTTTAAAAAATTAATCACGTAGACTACAATATATTAAATGCTACCATGCTTTGAACATTTTACTTTCATTGTAATTGTATTCTTTATTTAATTATTAAAGAAAAAATATATTTCATTCATTATTTCTGGTATATAGATTAGTAACATAGTATCTGGTATATACATTAGTCCATATATACGATAGTAATGAATAAATTAACAAAATCTTCGGTTTAATCCCCTCCTATGACACAATCTTTTGAGCAATTTGAAATTTAGTTTTTAGTTGAAATGCTATATATTCTAGTGTTTAACATCTCATACATTGTTTAATACTTCAAATTCAGATATTCGAAACATGATTTTTTTGTGTTTTAATTCAATCTAAATAACTTTTTTATTTAGAATTTTTTTCATTTTAATTTATTCTTTTGATACATTTTTTTTGAGCATTACGAAATTTAAAAATAAGTTTTCAGCTGAAATTTCTTATATTCCAATGCTTAATATCTCTCATACAATTGTTTTGTACTTGAGTCTACACAAAAATGTAACAATTTATAGTTTAATTCGACAAACTATTTCATTAAAAAATATTTTTTCATATATTCCATCTTGTGGTAGAATCTTTAAAAATATATATAAAGATTAAAAGTAAATTATCAGCCGAAATACTGAATATTCTACTATTTAATATGCTGTACAATTGTTTTTGTGCTAAAGCATACGCAGCAATGTTCCGAATTCAGAGATCCGAAACATGATATTTTTTTATCTAAATAACTACTTCAATAACAGTCTGCCTCCTTCTTTTTTTGTTATTATCTTTTACAAATACAGAATTAAAAAAAATCATTTTGCTGCGAAAGTGCAGTATATTCATGGGTTCAAACTTCCCCATACCCTTGTCTTTATGTTTGAGCATATATTACAATGTTCCGAGCTCAGAGTAAAATGTAATTAGAATCAATTTTATCATCAAGAATAATATTTTTTTTTAATCTGGAGTCATTAATTTTAATATTAATCAACATTGATAGTTAAAATTTTTATTCGTATACGATAACTGTAATATTACTGAAACACATGTTTTCCCAACTTTGACAAATGAGTGATATTTTGTGGTTCTCTCAAGCTATCATTCTTCCAGATAGCATTACTAATACACTGAGAAAGTGCCACATGCTCTCAACTAACAGACTGATTTGACTGATGAATACTTAGCTAATGGCTTTGCCAATCGATAAAGGGGTTTATTTTAACTACATTTAAAGATCTCCGGCTCAGTTCATATCGGATGCTTATGACCCAACACTGGAGCTGCGAATGTGGAAAAAGCTTGGTACGCATATATGAAGTGCTATTTACAATCGTAAATAGGAAATTAATGGTAGTCGTAATGAGCTTTTAACGACAGTCATTATGATACGGTTCTTTCAGGAATCACATATTTTACAATTATTCATATAATGCAAACTCCCTGAACATTAAATACGTATTTTCCAGCTTAGTTTTCGTTTACGCTAGTGATTTCAATCCAATAATTTGTGTGGTATTTGAATATTGATCCAGTTTTATGTTTCTGAACAGGAATTGATTTTTATAAACCTTAAAGTTTTCCCTTTTAATCTGTGGTTATGAATCAAAAGTTAAGATAAATATACTTTTCAGAAACAACTAAAACTTTACCATTTTAGTCGATGAAATATATAATGCGGTTAAACATGGCAGTTAAGTAAAATATGTTTGAGTAAAATCTGTTTCAAAAATCATAAATTAACTTGTTAATATTCGTAGTATGAAAAAATAAATCCCAAAGTTATATATTTAAATCATGTTTAGAAGAACAAAAGACAAAATGCTTTATAATAGTTAAATTAACAAAAATAATTATGTTTTAAAGAAGCATAACATTTATTTTCGAATGATCACTGAATTAAGATTCACTCATTTAATTTCGATAACGTATCAAAGGAATGATATTTGGATTATCTTATATTTAAACGATTTACATAAATAATAAATTAACAATGGAATAACTTATCGGATTTATCTTTTTCTTAACTTAAGCTATCAATTTGCTCCCAGACGAGTCGATAATTCTTAACTATTTAATACGAGACAATACTAAAAGTTGCTCCATTATGAGAAATACAAAAATAATCGCCTTTTAGCAAAACTGAAAATGGAACAATTCCGAGATGAATTACTCACTGATAACGGAATATTTCTTTATCGTTTCTTGCATACTTCATCATGCATATGAGTCCAATT
Source organism: Argiope argentata (assembly GCA_026289955.1). NCBI lineage: Eukaryota > Metazoa > Arthropoda > Arachnida > Araneae > Araneidae > Argiope > Argiope argentata. The sequence continues at coordinate 1,984,160 of JAOUZG010026054.1, forward strand.
ATCAAACGAGGAACATAAAAAACAATTTAAACATTTTTTTTTTTTGAAATGTAAAAACAGTTTCTTGAAAATGTATTCTTTATTTTGCAAAAGAATTTCAAGAATTTTATTGTTAAATATTTTGTTGGATATATTTATATGTACTCTTACTCACTCTTTCTGTATGCATATGGGGAGAGTAATCATTGAAGCAATTTTAAGTCATTTCAATTGATATTTCATCTAGTATAGACAGAGCATAAATATAATAAAATAACTATGATCGCTTTATTGAGACAAGTTACAATGCCCTTAAAGGTAAATAATAACACAGAGAGCAAATATCATTGTCCAAGAAGCACAGTAAGAAAAATGTGCCCTAGACCATATTAGAAAAATTAGAAAAATCCCAGGTGTCTATGAAATATTTGTTCTTGTAATTATAAATTTTCTATAAATTAAAAAACGGTTCGTCTAAAGTACAAAAATTAATTCTTCTGCATTCTTCTACTGTTTTTCAGGTTTAAGTAGCTCCAAAGGGAAATTTATAGAAACGATGAAAACGAAAAAAATAATGATTTAATGATTTAAAAAAATTAATAAGTACCCTGGGGAGGAGGACAATGGTTCGCCATTTTCAACTTTTAAAAAAACCCTAAAGGGCTTTACTTATTCACCCCGATATGTATGCATGTATTTTTTAACTTTTATAACAAACAATTTTAGTGCAAAATTTATTTTAATTTTACTCTTTCTTCAAATGTACTCGGAATGGATCTATTTGATGCACAATATTTCATGGAATTAAATTTTTAGTTTTATACGCCTTTTAATATTTGAAGTATTGTTCACAATAACGGTATTAAAAAGAATTTAACGTAACTCGTTATTTACCGCGATAAAAATAGCTTTTCAACGTTTGGAATTGAAGTCCAAGGACACCAATGTAGAGATATTTTTGATGTTAGCACACATATTAGAGAATTAAGTCAGTTCAATCATTAGGAATATCATCGACTCTATGAAACAACTTTATTAACTGAAACAAAGTAAACATTAATTTTAAAAGCAATTTCCGGTTGCCAACTCAGAAAAAACATATAAGTAATAATATTTAGATACATCATAAAAAGTGCGGAAATACAGTGAGTCAGCGAGGATAATCTTTTTAACATCACGATAATAAATCTTGCATTTCCGCTGATGCACGTGATACAAAAAATAATACTTCACCGATCAGAATTTAGGCGCCACATACTGTTTATTAAATTTTCGCCAATGTGCTAAAATGTCAATCATGTGCCATTAAGCATAGAATGAAGGATCATATTTTATTGAAAACAATAACTCAGAAAATCCTATATTTATTAAGAAAACTGAAAATTAATGTTTTCTGATACCTGACTGAAATAACTATCAGTTAAAGTAAAGATATATATATTTCGAAAATTATTGCTAGATGATTCTTATTTTTCATCATTCATTTAATTTTTGTGTGAGTTGTTATCTCAAAGTATCTAGAAAGCTTAGTTTAAATTTTATTAATGAAATATTTTATAAAACCTTAGAATTTTTTTTAACAACATAAACATTTAATACTAGCAATGTTCATTTCCTCTTACTTTCTAAAAAAGTTGTGTTAATAAGATAAGAGTTATTGTTTTCCATTTTCAACACCAATGAATGTAGCGAGGTATATATGGTTCATTAGACTGATTTTGTCAGCTATTTCAGTTGCAGTGATTTCAAAAATAGCTGAGATATTTAGAGAAGTATTTAAAAGGACGTGATTATAAAAAACTAAAGTCTATGTATTAAAAGTTTATGGACTAAAAAACATTATTATTGAATTATATTTTGACAGATCATATAATTTATTTAATCATCAACTTGCAGAACAGTTAGAGCAATTTTGCTATTTGGAGAGCAGAAATAGGTCCAAGTTCACCATTCGAGAATTAGAGACCGTGTGATATTTTTTTATATTTGTTTTTGAACTGATTATTTATGTTCATTTGGATGCTATGATTCAAATGATAAAATTTGCTATAAGCTTTGTAGAATCTCTAAAAAAATGGTGCATATATGCATGCATTATTAAAAACATGAAGATGAAACACACACACATACGCTTGCACAGCCCCTTTTTACAGAGGGGCACATTCACTCATCTCACAGATAGCACACAAAGGAACAACCATGAGCTAGAAGTCAGACTTCTGCCCTCGGGTGCTCAGGGGTTCACACCCTCAGAAGCTACTGCACCCCTCTTTTCGCGGTAAAAAGCGGACACGACATCATCATCATCATCAATATTGAGCACGAGAACAACAACATTAAAAACATGTTTCAAAGACTAGATCATTTGGATGGAAAACATCGCAGCCGCAGGTAACAATTTTAAAATGATGTGTTGAATATTGTTCTATAAATAATGATATTGTCACCTTCTGCATTACATCAGTTTTACCATTGTTTTTATTCAGTAAATTATGATTACAATCATAAACACAAAAACTTTAACATAATGATAACCATTCAAATTATTTTCCTAAATATATTCTATATTTTTTCTGAACATTTCATTATTTAATCTATTTAAAGTTTACAAAATTCATTGTTTCCTATCAATTGATTTACTACCATCACCCGATAAATCACATAGTTGATAAAGCAGTTTCTTTAATAGTGAATATAAATAACGAAAAAAAGACTTTCACAGATGCATTTTTTTCTACAATATCAAATTTAGAACCAATCCCTTGAATGAAGCATCTATTTAAAAAGATTTTTTTTTCGTATTATTATATGAAATTAAACATCGAAAAATGAGAAAGAATGTTTATATCTTAATTCTTGAAATGAGAATTTTTCTTTATTTTTTCTTATTTCATTCCTTTTTGGAATGAAAACAATTTGTAAATATTTCAAGAATTTAATTTTTCGCGGATATTAGTAAATAATTGTTTACAGAATTTTCAAAGCAATCCTATGTGTTAATTCCAATTTCTATTTCAGGATATTGTTAAATAAAACTTCCATTTAATATGCAATATCTTTAATGCATTTTTATTCAGAAGAACTTTTAAATTGCTCTAACATTTAAGCTTTTGGGCTTGAGAAAAAAATCTCAGAATTCGCACATTTATGATGTGAGAATGAAGAAAATATATATTTTCCATCAAATTTACTCAAAGAAAAAGTTATTAACATTTAAGGCTTAATAAATCAAATACTTCATTGCAATTGAATTTGCAAATGTATAATTTGGTGCAATAATTTATTAGGAAAACACTGATTGAGTTTGATTAAATGTTTCCAGAAGAAATATTAAAATTTAAAATTTGTTATTTATTAAAAAGTAGTAAATTATTGTTATGTTTCATATTCATATTAAAATTAATATGTGAAATTCATATTGATTAGCATTTTATTTGGCATTTTTTATTCAAAGTGTGCATTTTAATATGATTTTAAAGTGCAAAGCATATATAGAAATGCGATTGTATAGATTTTCTGGTTATTGAAACACCGAGATCACTGGATCACATTTGCAAACCTATAAATTAGAATAGATTTATACATCAATGAAATTAAGAATCTTTCTAGGCTGGACTGGTCTGTAGAATGCATCGATGGAGTTTTGGTCATATATAATCCGTAAATAAAACTCTATTCTGAAACTGTCACCGTAAAAATATGTTCTTTACAAAAGCATGGAATACAAGGGATAAGTATGATATTTAGATGCACCCGAGATCATTATTTTTCATATAATAGCATCTAATTTCAAATACATATACGAATTTTACAAATTAAAGCAACCCAAATACAAACAACATTTTATAATTTTGAATAAATGGCTTATAAGCAAATGAAATTTTATATACTCAATAATTTCGATAAAATAGAGAGTAATTTGTGCACTTCTGACTATATATTTATAAATTTAGCAAGTGAAATAAAGAGTGTAACTTCAAGAAATGTTGCTTATTAAGTTAAAGTTTTAAACCTATTAAACATTTTCCTATATTATAAGAAAATAAAAAATATGTAACATAAAAAATCATTTAAATTCAAAAAAAATTATGTTGTATTAGAATTTGTCTCTACGATTATTAACTTAAGAAAAATTAAAATCTAAATAAGATTAGATTTTTTTTGTAACTGAATCTGACATAGGTAAAGAGGCAGCATTCTTTGAAGAAAAGATGATATTCATTTTTCACAATTATTTTTAGGTATTATATTACCAGATTGACTCAGAACATGAGAAACGTTGCAAAGTTTCAATATTATTGTATTAATTACTTACCCTCATTTATAAGAGTCACCCTTGATAGTGCTGCAACGATAGTAAATGAAATAAAACCGTTTGCACATTTTGAAATATTATACAAAGATAAGACTAAGGTAGTGTGGAAAAATATTTAAATTCAAATTCAAATTCTGCAGTTGTAAAAGTCTTACCTTGAAAAAAATTCGAAATTAAATGACTTATTTTGAATGAAATTTTTTTCTGTAATTGAATAAAATTTTAGCCTCTTAGAAAACGATTTATTTCAGCTTCCCGTTGAAGAAAAGATACTGTTTATTTTGCATAGATTAATAGAGAAAATGTTAGTATATTAGTTGGTTTGTTCTGAAGAGAAGATATTTTGCGAAATTCGAATCTTGATTGATGCATTACTTGTCTTCTTGAATGGGAATCGTCCCTCTAAGTGTTGCAAATGGAGTGAATGGCGTAGAAAGAATTTTGAAAGGATTATCAACGAAATTTTAAAATGCTATTAAAAGTATATTTCAAAAGGGAAAATATTTCTATATATTGAAATAAATTTTTTGCTCTTATATTTATGTGTTCATTTTTCCTATTGCATATTAAGTAGGAATTAAAAAATATATATTATTAATTTGTCAAAAAGAATCCAAATAGACAGTATTTGTGATTGAAATATTAAACACTCAAAGTTTACTGAATGGGAATATTGAATTTGAATGATTAATATATATGAATATAAAATATTGAATGCCGTAATAATTAATGTATATGAATATAAAATACTGAATGTCGTAATGATTAATGTATATGAATATAAAATACTGAATGTCGTAATGGATGATTAATGCATATGACTACTGCCATATTTAATCAGTGATGAGTTCCTAATATTAGTAATTAGTGATAGGGACCTTTAATTAATTATATTTTAGCACAATACTATTGAAAAAGTTTTAACCCTTTACAAGTAAACAGAATGTATTTGTCTTAAGGTAATCTACAAGAAAATAAAATAGTGGAGTTCGCAATTATCTCCGCTAAAACTAAGAGGCTTACAGTTTCTGACTATGGAAATAGGAAATAAAGAAAAATTCGAGACTTTCGTAAATTTTATTAAATAGAAAAGAAATTTCTTTATTAAGTAGCACATTATGTATACATATTTTCCATCGCTTTGAAATACATAACATGCAGCGATAAACATGCAAATAATAAACAGATTATACTTATTTACAACACTGAACATTTGTAGCATTTTGGCTTACAGTCAGCTCAAACTTGTGACGACCAAATTTGAGCAGATTAAACAGTTTGGTTGTAAGAAGCAGTTTCATGCTCCTGCGCGGTTTTCCAGAAGTATTTCGGCGCAATGTGCATCATAATAATCACATAAAATAGTATAACAAAGACATGTTTTCTCTCTCTAGAGAGCCAAGGAGATGGTACAAGTCCTTCTTGTCATGAAAGGTTAAGACGATAAATACACGTAAAAAGGTTTGTGCATTATTTATGTCACTGAAATAGTTCACTTCTGTGTATTATGAGAATGAAGAGCTTATTTAATGGCATCGTCGATCCCATTATTTTTTTATCAGCACTGTTGCACAATACATTTACTTAAAAACTTTTTTAGTCATTTCGAAGCAAATAAAAATAATAAAAGTATTTTCAGCCAAAAATAAGAATTGGGTATTAAATATGCTGGTATAAATATAAAAATGTGATTAAAACAATTATGAACAACACAACACTTATGAACAGATAGGAAAATAATTATAAATACAAGAACTATATAACTAAACACCAAGTGTAAAAATAAAATAACATTTAATTAGCCCTGAATACGATTACCAGGGTTTTTAACCACTCAACTGTTTTGTCCGTATGCCGTAAGTGCATCTATTTATCGAATTTTGATTGAAAACAAAAAAATAAACCATTCATAAAAATTATAATTGAACATTAAAATGACTTCGAATACGTATATGTCAAGTATTCGATGGATTCCCATTTGAATCAAAATAAGAAAATATTCCCAAAACAGAAGGTGCATTTTATTAGACACCTTATTAACTGTTAAATGGCAAATTCTTTGTACTCCGAAAAGTAATTAGATGCAGAATTATTCACCTAATACAAAGATTTGTTTATCGCTATGAAGAATAAATATGCATAATTCTTCTAAATCAAATTTCCTTGAAAAATTAATCTACATCTCTTAACCATTATGTAGGTATTTTTAACAATTAGATTTGAAAAATAAATAAATAAAAAGTCGAAATGATGCACAGTCTTGAATGGTCAGACGGGGGCACCATCGGAGTGCCAAGGGTTAAATAATTTAATTTTAAATAATTTTTTTTGTATTTAGCTAAATAGAGTAAAATTAATGATTCTGAATATAATTTAAAATTGAATTTGATGTTTAATCGTGGAATTGAATAAAATATATACTACTCAATGTCTAGAATGTATAAACCGGATTTAAATTTTTGATTGAAAATTTTTCATCAACTAACTCGTTTGCTGAATAACACTGATTTCTGCATATGCTATTCAAAAATGCGCATATTTTCCATTCTTCTACGATCTGGAATGTAGTGTTTTCCACAATGCAATATTTCGATGCAAAACTTTTCTTCATATTACATTCCATACTAAATTTTCTTTTACTAAACACTGAGAGTAAACATCATATTCACCAACTATTCACGAAGTGTTTTACGAACCGGCGTACAGCAAATGTGTGAATTATACACAGCTGTAGGACGGAGACAATAACGAATCGCACACAGTGTATTGTTTCAGACAAACACGCATTTATTGTAAATCCACTAAAATTTCACATTTTCTGCTAATGAAATTTGATATTTAAATTTAAAAAGTTTGAAATTGTTAAAGGAATTTTACGTAAAGGAAATGTTTTAGTTTTCGCTGTACAAGAACATTTAAGTTATATAAATTGCCCATTCATTCTAATATTTTATGTCAAAATAACTAAATACATGTAATTAACTCTGAGAATTTTCAATCTATCTACCCAAATCGCGGATATCAATGATCCAACTAATATTAATCATCCATATTTTTTTGTAATGGAAACAGAAATATTGATTAGAGGACATACATTGTTTTTATAAGTTTATTTCAGAAAAAAAGTTAATTATTTTTGAAAAAGGAATTGATATCATTATTAATGTAGAATTTTGAATATTTTCTACACATGTATAATTCAAATATGTAAATTTAATTTAAAGGATAAGTAAAAATTCCTAAACGTCAATTGATATTGTCATAACACAGATTTATATAGTTTACTATCACAGAAATTTTGAAAATTATTTTTACAGAAACACCATGTAGAAAACAATTTTTTAAAAAATAATTGCCATTTTAATATTAAAAATTTAGATTTAGAAAATAAATTTCATTTGCAAGAAAAGGAAATATTATTTTCCTACAACTTTCATAGTTTAATCGTTAATTTTTATCATTTATTGAAAGATTTATGATATCAAATTCAGCATCTAAAGATTTAGGATAATAACTTAACATTAAATTATTAATGTTGTATTTAATAATGTACTGACGTTTAATTTAGAATTTTAGAATGAAACTCTTGGAAATTTCAAAATTTATTCAGAAATAGCTTTACTACTTGACGCAGAAAAAAATCGCAGTGAAAAGGGCTAGAATAACTAAGGTAATAAAGGCCACGTATGTAAATAAAGAAATTATATTTGAATCTTATTTTATAATTCCTGTTGAAATCATAAGTGATCGGCTGTATAGAATAATGTTACTTTTCATAGTTTGTTTTCTTAATTCAAGTCTTAGTAAAATCACAAAACCGCAGTCACATGAATATAGAAAAAAAGCATGTCGTAAAAAAGGCATGGAGATCATTACGTAAAATTATTATTCTACAATAGTTAAAAGTAATTAAAATTTGATATTTTCAAATTCAAGAATTAAAATTGTATTATCATTGATAGATATTTTTAGTACGAATTTGTGAGATTTAAATAATTTCAGGTTTAAATATATTTGCACTTAAAAACGTTATAATTTAAGTATTCCCAATCAATATATTGCCAACTTGTGAAGCTACTAAATTTATCTGCATACTTATAGATTCTTTATTTAAAGTACTTTAGAATTGATTTTCTTAATTTCTAATCATTCTGACTATTATTCTCTGTTTTCGAGAGGATTGTAAAGGGATGCACTAATTTTAAAATTGATTGTTCGAAAAGATGCAATTAGTCTTGAAACTAAAATACTTTTGAAAATCGTTTTATGAAGAAAGGCTTTTAAATTATTACAGTACAAAAGTATACATTTGAAAAAATAAAAAAAATGATCTTGCGTAAAATAAAATTTAATTCGGAAAAATGCTCCTTTAAAAATATTAATAAAAAATAAATAGGTCAATTTGAAATAACAAACAATTTAAAACAAAAATAAATAAATAAATAATTTATTGAGTAAAATGATGAAATTCTTCAGATATTGTATTTAGTTTTTATTTAATTTTATCTTTTTAAAATGTATTTTTCTTATTTTCTTATCCATTTGAACAAAGGTTTGTGAGTAAAATATTTACGAGAATTTTCCAAATTTGTATTCTTAGTAAATCTGAATTAGTAGAAATTAATAGAGTTATTAAATTGTAAATATTTAAGACAAAAATAATTTTTCAACGTTACAGCTTGATAACGTGCTACAAACAAATCAAGAAGTCAACAAATCAAATGTACATGCTTTAAATTATATTCTTTATCAATACATCCTTTCCTTATATGAGTCGTATTACTTTTACATTATGAATTAAGCATATTTATAGGAAATTTATGTAATATTTTATGTAATTTATACAGAAAATAATTTAATTTATTTGTTAACTGTTCATTTCCTTTAGATTGCCATAAATATATTTGTTTTATAAACATATATATTATATTTGTACCAGAAGAATTTCCGAGCTAAACCCTTACTTCGTAACATCGTAAAATTATAATTATCCCCATTTCATAAATTTAGAAAAGCAATATTTATATAATCAATTAAGTGTACACAATTTTTTTATTCATTATGTTGCTTTAAGGAATTATAAATATTATCATCGAATATATTTTTTAAAAAATTGAAATATTTGATCAATTTTATTACTAGCAAATACATTTCCTATAGAGAACGCTTATTTTCAGCATATTCATTTTCAAGTTACTTTCAGATAACTTTATAACAGTAAAATAGGGTAAAACTCATAACCGTAATTGCCTTCGCAATTAAACAAAGATTATGTGTGTTCACAAAATAAGTAATAAAATAGCTTATAAACACGAGCTTGCGGTAAAAGAAATAATCCACACCAATATGTACAGTAAATTTTGCATGTCAGTCATAGAAAGTTTGTGACGCTGTCACATCCTGGCGTTTCACGCTGGACGATTATAAAACGATGATTGAAATAAATGCTGTGTTCCTCGTCATGATTTGATTTCAGAGCTCCATCATTCTCCGCGGATTGGAAAAGTCATCACACCATCACTGAGAAAAATTAAGAACCGAGTCTTTATGAAGGAATGAGTAATGGAAAGCTCATGAAAATATTAATAGCTCGTTTTTGGCACACCGATATCTATAATACACTGTCTATTTAGCACAGATATTTTGAAATAAACGATTAATATTTATCTTTTGCATTTAAAGGTTCTGGTAATTTCCTGATAATATTGTAGTTGCCTCAACGACTTGTAGAGATAAATCTGATTGAAGATGGATGATTGTTTCATTTTATGCTGCATTCAACATGTTCTTTAAAATATAATTTCATGTTTGAAATATTTACATGATTGTTAGCATGCCCACTTTGGATCATGGTTTAGAATGCATACCACGAAAATTTATGTACGGTAACAGCAGTTGTTCTTAAAATTACAAGACGATCCTTCGAAAGTCTTTTCATTATCAGGAAATTTCTCGTTTCAGTTCATCATAACCAAACATCATTTCAAAGTATTATTTTAGTTCTTTTTTTTTCAAAAAATGCTTAGAACTACTGAATGATGAGTAGAATATGAAAAAGACGTAGGAATTTGAAAAAAGATAAAGCCCTATGAAGAAGTGTAAATTCTTCCTATGTGAGATAAAATGAAAATATCAATTGTCATCAGATTTTTTTATCCTTTTTCATCCAATCCGCGGATTTGCCAAGATTTTTAATCCAATAATAAAACAATAATGACTCCCAAGTTCTTATTTTAACTGACCCAAGCATAAACATCGAGTTTGCTTTCAGACCAGAATTTGCATTCTGTTTTATTGATGCTTCCAAAGGTGATATTTCGCGCCAAATTGGCAATCTTCTTCGGGAACCGCAGCCATTCGCTGTCTCCAACACTGTCACCGCTCGATTTCACAAAGTTAGACACCATATTTTGTACAACTTCTGCAAAAACTTCATCTTCTTGGTCTGGGTTAGCTAGAAATGTTTCCATATCTCCAAAGAAAGCGATTAGATCCCACATATGGAAACTGTATTTTGCCGAATAATTGAACAACCGCACCTAAAAAAGAAAGTTACAGTTTAAAAGGACTCTTATATCTTTAATTCTAATCAAACAAAATCTCTGTAATCATTATGTCTCTTCAGATATAAAAGGTTAGATATGATGACAGGTATTAGAAATATATTGCATTTGTAGATCTAACAAGTATTTCTTGAGCAGTGTTTTTTTATTCTTATTTTCTGGGAGAGAGAAAAACATTCAGCTTAGTTGGAAAATTTCCATATTTAAAAAAGATTAAAATAAAGTACTTTGAAATTGAGGATATATGAAATAACACATAGGTGACTAAACTTTATTAATTTATTAGTTTTTCAGACTTTAAATATTTTAATCCATAATTATTATTTTTTTGAATTCAAGACTTCTAAGCTTTAAAAATGTATTCAAGTTCTCTAACCGTGTTTTCAGAAAGTAAAGAATTTTAGCTGTTTCACAAAAGTTTATCGGAAAGAAATGTGTTCGTTTTAAAGATATAAGGGTAGCTACATTTATATTTTCGATTCAGATAATACGAAATGAAATTATTACTCAACATAAAGAAACTTTTAGAGCAATTAGGGTTGTTACTTCAATGTTTTGAAAAAAAATCGAACCAAACTTGCTTAGGGCATGAAAAAAAGTTTAAAAAAAACCAAGAGGCATTTAGCGCTCTGAAACATATTCCAGAAACAGGAAGAACAGATTATAAATGATATACCAGATGTATGGTTTATAAATAAATTTATTATTACCATTCATAGATATTTTGCGCAACACAGTAGTTAAATGAAACAGAAAATAAAGTGGAGTAACAGATTAGATGATGTAGCACAAACATCATGGAACGTCTCACCGTCCTAACCGACGAAGAAGCGAGATTGACATGATAAAGTGCAGATATTACTAAACGGATACATATCTGCTATTGATGCTGATCGAATATTCCTTGAAAGATATATCATTTAATTTATGAGGTTATTTATAATTTATGAGACATTTTTATGAGAATAATACGCCATTATTTTATAATCTGAAGTGAAAGTCAATGTGTATGAGTTTTGTTAATCAGCACTATAGACAGTTTAAATTAAAGCTTTCCAATCCAGCATATATGTTACGAATTTATAGTGTTGTTCTCTCAATATCGATAATTCGGTCGGTTGCTGAATTGATGTTTCTAAAGGGCCTCTGCGACAAAATTACCAACCATTTAGTGAAAAAAATGGAAGATTTTTGATAGATTTGATTTTTTTAATCGGTTGTTCCGTTAGGATCTTAAAAAATGTATTAAATCGCCTAACTTATCACTTTTTAATGTATTTATAAAGGACAGTAATGTTTTTGTTACTTATCGTCGTATATGGTCGTAACGTATGGTTTTATTACTTTGTCGCTGACGAAGTCTGGGATTTAAGCTGAATCTGTGCAATAGCTTCTGAGGTTAAAAGTCGCTAACCACCCAAGGCCATGATTCTGACTTTAAAATCATACACTAAAGAACCAGAAAAACTGATTCAGCAGATCGTATTCAAATAACGGAGATGTTCAACCACTCAGCACAGCGCGATGCGGTAGACAGTGAGTATAGAGGATAACATGTGTCCGAGGAAACTATTACATCGATTCTTGTTGTTAATATGATAGGTTATGGAAATTTAAGTTATTTTCAAACGAGAATAATAATCAGTGCACGAGAGATGATAAACATCATTTCCGAAATGCAGCCGAAATTTGGATTTTAGAGCACCACCATTTCAAGGGTGTACCGCGAATATCTGGTTTTCGGAGAAACTTCAAATTCCCAACATCGGTGTGGCTGAAAAGACTTTGACAAAATCATGGATCATAGATGGCTGAAAAGAATCGTCACACGAGATACACGTTCAACACTTCCTCAAATTACTACGAATTTCAATGCAGGACAATCAACAAGAGTAAGTATACGCTCTGTAAAATGTACTCTAATTTATATAAGCTTTCGCGTTTTCAAATCATCTCGTGTACCATTATTGTACCAGCGGCACAAAACTCTGCGCCTTGCCTAGGCTTACCAAAACTGTCGTTGTATTCTTAACGATTGGAAAAACGTTTTCTGGCTTAACATGCCACGTTTCTTATTTTATTGGGTGGTCGGCCGTGTACGGGTGTGGAGAAAATCCCATGAATCCATTGATCTCTCATGCCTACACATAACTGTTCGTACTGGTGGAGGCTCTATGGTGATATGTGGCGTGTACAGTTCGTATGAAAGGAGACTGTTGATACGTCTAAACTCGACCATGGCAGGTCAATGAATCGTTAACTTCCTTTCTGTCCACCTGCATCTATTCAGGCCTTGTGTGCATTCCAACGTACATGGAATATTCCAACAGGATAATATGCCACCCATATATCTACGATACCTACCGAGTGGTTTGAGGAGCATTTTTCTGAATTTAGTTACCGGTCTTAACCACCTAATTATTCTTCTATGAACATTATCAAGCATATATGTGATGTTTTTTAACGTGATTTACTTAGGAGATCTTCACCAGCTCGCACATCCATCGCTTTGTGGATTATCATGCCAGAATCATGGTGTGAACTGTCTATAGAATATTTTCAAAAATTAGTTGAATACATACCACGCCGTGTTGTGGCACTTTTGAGTGCTCGTGAAGGCTTTACATGATTTTAGATTGGTGAACCAGTTTTTTGGCACTTAATTGCATTAAAATGACACCCACGTTGTCATTTGTATAACTCCTTTTCACAAGAAGGCTCTTTCACATACCTAATAGACAGAAGACTTGGTAAAGAACTACTATGTCCGAACCAGGACGGGGACCGGAGACGCCAAGGTAACGGAAAAGTCGCGCTACTTCTAAACCAGGACGTCGATTGGGTAGAAAAGTGAAATGAAAAATGTAGAATGCAATGCATGCTTAATCAAACATTAATAGCATGCTTTACTCTTTGATTGCATGAAAATTTTTCTTATTTTTAAAGGATACATGAAAAAAATATTCGACAAGAGCCTTTAGAGTGCTATGCCGTTGAAGGGCTGATACAAGAAATCCAATTTCATTTCGATCCAAATATTGGAAATTCTACTGAAATATGATTTTTAACATCTTGAAGGATCCTGAAACCAGCAACATCTACATTCCAAATTCAGTCTAATTTGGGAAGCAAGAGATACTTTCTGGCTTTTTGCCCTTTTTCGTCAAAACTAAAACAAGAAATCAAACAATTCTACTTCTCTTTCGCTTACATGCACATGCATCTGGCAGAACAAAACTGAAGTAGGCTCTGTAACTAAACAAACAAATAAACAAAGATTCCTTCACTGCTGCTTGTAAAGTGAATCAACTCAATCAAATTTGTTCATAGGGACTTTTTTTAGGAATGAAAAAGGAATTTGATATTCACAGGGAGCCTCCAAATCAATAAGAGAAGAGTTCTGTATCCAAATAATGCTTGATTGAATATGCTACTCAATACAAAAACAATTGATTTTGTGTATTTTCAAATTTGACATTTCAAAGAAAGAAGTGGAAAGTTAATTCATGAAAGAAATGTAAATTGAAAAAAGGCAAAAAATGTGGAGAAATTTTGATTGTTTTTTTCAAAATTTTAATTCTTTTAGCAGGATTTTGTTTACATTTTAATTAAAAAGATTCGCAAGAAATTGCCTTTTTGGTAAAAATAAATTTATTTTAGAACTCAAAATTAATTATGATTTCCTAGAAGACATTTGATTCATTTAAGTTAGAAATTGTTATTTTGTATATCTTTCAGAAAGGTACATATCGTATGGTACTATGCGTCTGGTCAATTTGGACAAAAGGACTTGTCTTTTATTTCCCTCCAAAAATATAATTCAATAATTTCCCTCTAAAAATATAATTTAATTATTTCCCTCTAAAAATATAA
>JAOUZG010026054.1:1998899-2011362 GCA_026289955.1 Argiope argentata
ATTTCCCTCTAAAAATATAATTTAATTATTTCCCTCTAAAAATATAATTTGATTTAAAACGAAGAACACTCAGAATTTCAGAGTAAATATAATTCTGCAATTCTGCGTGCCAACAACTTCCAAAACGAACGACCAAAATCATTAATATAAAAAAGAAAAAGAAATTTTATTGCCAGGATCTGAACAATAATTGAAAAATGAGAAGAAAATAAGGGAAATGTAAAGAAATAAAAAAAGAACATATGTATAAAAAAATAAGAAATAAAAGTAATCAACATGTTGAAAATTGTTATCAAAATAGCGCATTAAAACAGTACGTGAATAAATAAAATTGCTAGTAAATATTATAGCGTACAAAAAATAATTTAAAGAATATAATGATTTATATTCAGTTAATTCTAAGTTCTTTCCCTTCGTGCATTTTTTTATATATATTTGCCAAATCATAGCTTCTTTTCCGTATTTCTTTATTGCTTCTAATACTTCTTTCGATATTGAATTGAGGCTTGTTGTAAAATTAGTGAAAGAAGAATATGTTAAATCATCTTTTTAAAAGTAAATTCCGTAGATTAATTTTCTAATTCTTCTTATTCTTGCAGGTTTACATTGGGATGCAATTCATTTACTTGATAGCATACTGCCAAAAATTAGTGCAAATTTTAATGTTGCAATCAATAGGTTGAGAATGATTTGGAAAAATTCATTATAAGTGTTATTCAAATTTATGAACAAAGCCATCCAATCAAATTCTGAAACGCTTTGAAGACACATTGATGAATGAATTCCAAGGAATTAATCGTATGATTTAATTAAACTTCTGCTATAACAATTTACTCAATAAAAATTTCTAAAATGCTTTGCAAGTAGGGACATCAAATGAAGTCAAAGTGTTTTTCACTTGTAGAATGGTGATTTAGAGTTGCTGGAAATGGTATATCAACGCCTATACCGGAAAGACATAGTGACAGAACCCTCGAAAACTTTCATAAGTCGACTGACCTTTGTCTTTTTTTACCCTTTCTGGTAGGCGGTTTGTCATGGGATAGATCAAGACCAATCGACTGACCTTTATCTTCTGTATCCTCTGTTTGTGCATATTTAAATATAGGTTTTGTATGTTTTATGTATAATATTATAGTTATGTATGTTAAGCGTTTAATTTATGTATGTCTGTAAGCGTTTTTGACTAAACTGATATTTTGTGGTATTATGTTTCATTTCAGATTAATGTACCTTTTTTAGATGCAATTACTAATTCTGATAATCTGTATTTAATGAAACGAACAATTTGTATAATAGAAAAGAAAGATAAAAGGGAGATTAGAATACGGATAAAAATTAGATTTTACTCATTTTAAAAATTTTTTACTGATTCTTTCTTTATTTGATGATGACTCAAGCATACAAAATATTGAAAATAGTTGATGAAAGATTTAATATATCTGCGAAAAAAAATCAAGTCACTCTAAATGAAAGAATTTTTTAATACACTCAATTATTCTTTGCTAGATTAGTTTAAAAAGTTTTAAAAATATATGTATGATAAGGAAGATTAATATAAAAGGAAATTAACCTTTTAAGGAACAGAAAGAATAATGAATATGTGTGGAAGTTAAATCAAAAGAATTACGGTTTTGGCAATACAAAACATTTATATTGCCTTGTATAATATACAATGAGAATGAATTGGCACTTTAACAATAATTGTTCAAAATATCGTCATCGCCAAAGTTGAAAACATAATTAAAATTATATTAAAATTCCTTTACTGTATCCAGAAAATGGGAACCTTAAAAATAATACTAACTTCAGCGTAGAATGCAGATTTATATTCTCATGTATTTTCTTGTCACTTCCTTCAATAAAAGCGTTTCATTATCTATCTTACATATTTATGTATGACTTTTCAACAAATTTTGGTCCCAACTTCTAAAATTTGCAATAACCACTTAGTCCATGAGCTACGCACATAGTAAAGTAAGTTCAAAATCAGTATTTTGCATTAAAATGAATTAATTTAAAACTCAAGACATTCAACGTATTTTTAAGAAATATTATTAAACGTTTTCTTTACACATTTTGGAAATATATTTTTGTTACGTATTTATAATCTTCACAGATGGCATATTATGTAAAAATCATTTTAATTTTATTCTCCTCTTATTTATTTGAAATTAGCTGAATTTAAATTCTGCTTTAATGAAATACTCGAAAAACATGCAATTCTCGTAAACGGTGAGTTTCAGCAACGACTCTAGAGATTTGAAGAAATGTATTGTGACAGTAAAAAAATTACAATCTTAGGGCCTCTGGGACAATTTTTTAAAATATCTGATTTGCATTTATACTCTTTCAAATTCTCAGAATATCTAAAAGTTTATGAACAGGAAATTACAAATTTACATATGTATAGATGATTTATGCTTTATGATGACGAGCAAATAATTAAATATTAAATTTTTCATCAATTCGTTTAAAAAATATTTTTTAACTTTAGAGAAAAATCTAAATATGTAAAGACCAAATGCGTGTCACTAATTTGGTTTTGAATTCGAATTTGCTTTTTCTTTATATTTATGTCAACTGCATTTCTAGTGAATTATGACTACTGAAAAAAATATACATTTAAAAAAATTATGAGATATTCTGCAATAAAATCATTTATTAGTAAGAGTAATATTTAATAATTTAAAATTTTCCTTTATTTTTTTTCTTTGTTGAATTTTTTATAAACTGGTAAGGTAGTTGCATTCTAAAGTTGCAACATCTAATTATATAAGTAGAATGGGTTTTCAGTATAATTTTTAACTACATTAGATTAAAAGAAAATTTTAAACTCCTAAAATATATGCTGCAGATTAATCTGACTAAATTATGTTCTGCACGAAACTCTTGTGACGTCTTCAGATAAGCGACAAGTAGGAATATAGCAAACTAAGCTCCCACATGAAAGTAACCACAGATAGCGGGTGAATTTGTAAAATGCGACGAATGCATACACCTGGTATTCAAATTTAAGTACCGCAGTCAAACTAATGTGTCTGGGTGACTTGTGAAGTCTTCACTGAACTGGATATGTGTTGGAACAAACAATGAGGGGAAGAAGTAGATGTGTCCCTGTCAATAGATAAAAGATGCCTGCCCTTCAAGCCGGCAAAAGGGGGACCAGCGGTAGATGTTATTCCATTCTTCTTGAGAAAAAGGGCAGAAGACAAGACGGAACCAACACGTCTTTTTGTTAGTCGCTGTTTTCCCCTCTCTTGTGATTGGAAAGATAGCTTAGGTTATAATATTCAATGAAAGTTCGAAGTTATCCTGATTGGTCATTTACCCGGCCTATGAAACACAAATAAAAAGGGGTTCCGACTGGAGGAGCAAGGAGAGAGAGCCAACTGAGAGAGGAAACCGACTGACGAAGTGACAGCTAGTGATTGGAGCTAAAATTCAGCTTGTAATTCTGTGTAAAATTCTCAGGAGAGAATTTGGAGTGACGTAGGCAGCCGCGCCCTGTAGCTGAGCCTACGTGAATTTCACCGGAACTTTTGAACCATTCAGCATCCTGACTGAGGTGTGAAAGCTCATCCGAGCTTTGGGGAGACCTCCAATTAGTTGAACATCTGTCTTCTAAGTTGCTCTTCCAGCCAGTTCATCACCTTACGTTCCAGAAATCCAGCAGGTTAATCGACGAGCAAAGAATCCCAAACTTCGGGCTGAATCTTGCGGGAGTTTCTAGAACTCCATCATATCTCTTCACCTCCGAGAGAGACTCTTTACTTATCTGAAGCACAGCACCTTTCCCTAGCGGAACTCTGAACTGAATTACCTATGTGTTTGTAAAATAATTAATCAAGAAGGTGTATCTGTGTGAAATGTATGTGGATAATAGCTGGAAATAAATATATTTTTTATTTCTCCAAGACCTGAGTTTGTCTTCGACCCAACTTACCAGTAGCCCCATCCAAAACGTTACACTCTTAAGATTTAAGAAAAACAATTTCTTATTTCATGAATAAATAAAGATTAAAAGGAAATCTGCTATGCATATTTCAATGCATTATCTCAGAACAAAATTTGTTGAAAGCCTAAGCAGCACGCTCTTGTACAAGTGAAATCTTATTTTATTCATTTTAATTGTTTCATTAAATTAGTAACTTTA
Source organism: Argiope argentata (assembly GCA_026289955.1). NCBI lineage: Eukaryota > Metazoa > Arthropoda > Arachnida > Araneae > Araneidae > Argiope > Argiope argentata. The sequence goes on from JAOUZG010026054.1 coordinate 2,003,056, forward strand.
GTATTGCAAAGGATCCAAAAAACTTTGTATCGTATTTATTTTTTAAAAAAATAATCCATTTCTAATTTATTTCATTTCATATAATCTCGTGCTCAAAATGATATTTTTCTAGGTTTTATTTGCTGTAGTCATTAACTTATTTTTTTAAATCAAAGCTTTTGTAAATGCAATGATAACGCGTTATTAAAAGATGGTTTTTGAGGCGCCCGTGCAGATAGTAAAATGTTTAGTTTTCTCTTACGGAGTTTTGTTGACGTCAAAAACCTTATCGCAGAAACAACATCATATTCTGATATGATAAAAAAAATCAAGGACATAAACCTAGTTACTTTCAGTCAAATTCGGAATGATACAAACTGCAAATTTGATTTTTAGTTATTAAACAATAATCTTGATGACCTTTAGAAATAATCATTTTATAAGTAGCCACTAATCCTCATATTTCCAGAACAGAAGGAAAATTCTTGCAAAAGCTTAGTAAAATATTTGAACTTTTATTAGCACTTAACCTACTTCAATTTCCGTTGAGTTTTTACGCTAATTAAATTTCAAATATCTGTTTACTCTACATAGTTTTTATTCCATCCTTGTAAATTTAATTCGAGGAAATGAGCATCTTCAAGTGCGAGGATTGTACAATCGATAAAGTGGCTTTATTTGAGGGATAGCCACTCGGGGTTGGAAAGGAGTTTCCGAGGTGCTGATTTGAAAGAGTTAATCACCAGCTTCCAGGGACCCCATGTGGGAACTGGAGCAGATGTCCAGAATGAAAGTCTATTGCAGACTGGATGGTGGAGGGTCTCTTTAATGGATACTGGTCTGAAGATCTACTATCTTTAATGGCAGTCACCGGTTTGTTGAAGTCTTGTGGGTTATTTTAACGACGAGGATTTCGGAAATTTCTCAAAAACTTTGAGAAGGAAGGAATTAAACTGAAGTGGTTAGTCTAATACATTACGGATCTTCGTGACTTTATGGTTCCTGAAACTGCGCTTTTAATAAAACTATGCATATATATAGGGATACGTTGTTGAAGTGTTTCTGAGGACAACAGGTCATTTATCTCTGGTTGTGGCTCGATAAATTTCTCGGATAACAAGCGGTAATTTCGAAGATTTTGAAGAAATGTCTATCTTTCTATCACAGATATTCAGAACCTCTAACACAAATAATTTTCTTATTTAAAATTTCTCAATTCTTTGATGGACTGTCGTCAATAAATAACAGCGCTCATGAAAAAAATTATACAATGGGGTAGGAGGGATTTAAAATAACTTTTTTGTAATTTCACATGTAAATTGTAAAAATCATCGGTGGTTCTCTTATTTAGAACCAAATAAGAGAATAGATAAAATGAAAATTCTTTTCATATGCAAATAAAAAGTAATAATCAACAATTCATCAGTGTTTGAATCCTTAAAATGCATATGCAGAAATGATATGCAGTCAGTATGAAATTCGAAGAAAATAATCGTTTCACATCTAAACATCAGGATTCTTGACTTGTGGAATATTTTCATTATGTATTTTAGCATTAGAACTTCTGATATATTTTCCTTTCCTTTATACGGAACTTAAAGAAAATACAGAAATTATTTTTTAAAAAAACCCCTTCAAATTTTAGATTTTGAAGACTCTTCATGTTGCAGACCTTATTGAGTGTGAAAATTAGTTTCGACAGTATATCTGCCCCTTTTTGAATTATATAACTTAAAACCACTTTGAGGTAGATGTATAAAATTGCATACATCTATCTGAGGAAGTCTATCTTGATTTCATTGGAAATTTCTAATTTTCTTTATTCTGCATTATTTTAAACCGAAAATTCTTCAAAATAATTCGACAAAACGATTAAATAACAATGTTTAATTTCAAGTGCATCAAACATTTAGAAAATAAACCAAATCGTTTGAAATAATCGTCCAAAAACACGTTAATTCTAACCTCATTTGGCATGGAGAAAAAAAACTGTATTCGTTACTTATTTGGCGGTGGTGAAATGAAAATTTTTGGCTAGAAAGTTAGTTTCTAGTTAATTAATAAAAAAACTAATGAGTTCATACTTGGAAAAATTGTATTAACATCAAATGTCATCCCCTACAAGTTTAAAAAAATTACTTGAACTTTAGTGGCTGAGTAAAAAAATATTAACGATTATTATTAACGATTGAAAATTTGAGCTATATATATATAGGGAGAGTAGGAATTGAAACAAGAAACAAAAATTGCATATATTATGTGCTAATGTTAATCCTTTCTATAGACATGGAAAGCATACTTTTCTCTGAATTCATCAATCTGTGTATGAAATTATGTAAGTTACCACGAGTTCTGAATAAATTTTTTTCAACATGACAAAATCTCACACAAAATGATATACCTTGATCTGCTTTTAAATACTATATTATTTTACTATAAATTAAATATAATTAACACACTTAAGTAATTAAATTAAATTTATTTAATAAGCTAAATAAATTACGTTTATTTAAGTTTTTCTTTCCACCTTTTCACTATAAAACATTTAAGCCGATCTGAAAGTCTAAAATTATTTTAATATACTATGATTAGAAAAAAAGGGTCATCTAAAGGGTTAATTGGTAGTTTTTAAGGAGAAAAATGTTATATTTTATATACGATATTATTTTCTCCCACAAAAGGCTTACTGAAATCACGGTTCGTTGTTACTAATGGCACTAGCCATGGACGGCCATCAGAGATTTTAATCCGAATGAACGCCTCTTATTTTCTGAAGTAGTGCCAAGAGTACGACTTATCAACTCACTCATCACATTCGCTTGCACAGCCCCTTTTTACAAGAAGAAGCATTCACACACTTCAAAAAGAGCACACAGGAAAACAACCATGCCCGAACCGGATTCGAACTCGGGACACCCAGATCAAGAGAAAGGCACGTACCTCTGAGCCAAGCTGCCTGCAACTGCAACCACTTGAGTATTTAATTTGCAGAAATTTAAATTATCGTGTAACTTAATAATATATATTTTTAGAGAAAATACTCTCTTTTTCATTAATATTCAGAAAATTAAAAAAAAATACTGTAATGATTATAGCAATGTTTCTACTGATATACTTACTGAATTGGAAGGTCTCTCTGCTAATATGTATCGATAAATCGGTGAATGCGACACCTTCGAGAGCGTGTTAGCTAAAGTGTTAACCGGGCAGGATTGTCGAATATCTGATACCATGGTTGTGTAAAGATATTCGGCGGTGAAGTTCGAACCTATTCGAAGAAAACATATCATATCACGAAAAGACAATCCCTTAAATTAAACAGAAAACAATATACAGATAAAAAACAATATTACAATATAACTCTTACAATTATGAAACAATTATATTAAATTTCCCATATCTTCTTTTAATAAGCAAAAGGTTCAATTTGCTGTTAAAACAATCTTTTTAGTAACTAATTCCCATGAATATTCTAAATTCGCAATTGTTGTTAACTATGAATACACGAATGAATGTTAAAATTAATATGTAATGTAAAAGAGTAAAAAATAAAATTGAAATAAAAACTTCCCAAATTATTATAAAATACACAAATGGCATTCACATAAAATATTCCATAAAACTCTTTCTTCTTTAAAAAATTAAAGTAAAAACCTTCATTTCCCTATATACTAAATTAAGCCTATTGAAAAAGTGCATAAATTTTAATAATTTAATATACTGAAATTAAGTATAATTTCTAGTGATTTAAAATAAAATATTCAATAAAAAATTTAGTTTTATTTTAGGAAATGAATAATAACAGTTAGAAAAAATACATATTTTCGTTCAAAGAAACTACATGCTTGAAATAAATAGAATTAATCATAATTATTGCTTCATATTTTTTTCAGTTTATGATTAAAATTAAGTAAAATTTATGTACAAAGATAGCTGAGAAGTTAATTTTTCCACACATTTCAAAGATTTTAATTCCTTAATCTACGCTATATCATTAAGTATTATTTTTATGTTTTTGGAAGCCATATTAAGATTATCACTAATTCTTAAAAGAAAAAAAAACCCACCGTAGTTTTACTCTTGTTATCTTACCTGCAACATAATATCTAGAAGAAAAAAATAATACAGAGCCAAATTAATGTTGGAAAAACTTTCTCATTAGAGACCTTTTAGTGCTTTAATGTTAGAATATTAATGAACATCAGGCCAGACTTAAGAAATTAAGGTAATTCGTATTTTTGTTCTAATTGCTTCATACATTACATTGCGTCAAAATGAAGAATTGCATACGTGACCAGGTTATTAATAATCTGAGACACATTAGAGACGGTCTATAATTACAAAAAAGGATTAATTTATTTGCATGAAGACTCGTTTGTTTTATGTTCTCATCTTATGATATTGCTTAAATTTTAGTTCATAAATATTTAGTTTAAATTAATACTCATGCGGGTAACGCTAAAATTTTGATCACAATATTTCTAGATGAATTTCATGGGAAACTTTTAGCTAAAATATGGAACATCACTTATTTTGTTTATCAAATAGTATGGGTTCAGAATTAAATGGGATTATTTCATTTAAAATAACAGGAGGGTTTTTAAAATAATATTAATTCTTTTATAAAATTAATTCTTTAATTTTCTCTGTTCAAATGTATAAACAACTAAATATGTACATAGTTAAATGTCGTAAATAATTGATTAACGTACATGATTTTTAATTTAATTTTATTCAAAAGAACACGTAGTTTCCCAAAATGGTTTAATTTTTCCTACTGTCAGGAATATTTTCATTCATCATCATCATCAAACATGAAACATTCGAAAAAAAATGGTTAACTTATCAATTCTTTCTTAAAATGGTTTTAGATCATTGAGTAACCGAATAGTGAACACAGTAGAGGTAAAAACCTATAAAACTCTACAAATGAAAGAAGTATGAAAAAAATTTTTGATTGTGAAGGTGATTTAATTTACGAATATCAAAGGATGATTTGAATACGCTTAAAAATTGTTAGCTGTAATACTAGGTATGATTTCTTTCAAAAGAAAATTTCTTCTTCCTTACAATTCCTTCTTCCCAGAGAACTGCCCCAGGGTCACTGCGAAGTTTTGTTTTTTGCATTTCTTTCACTACTGTAGGATGGTGGGTGGTAGTCTACCCTGAAGACATATACAGAAAAATCATAATTCTTCATATGAAATAAAATTGGTTTGTGGGTGCGGCTGGACGTCTGGGTTTTACTTTTCCTTTATTATTTAAGACATTTAAATGTTGTGAATCAATTTATTAGGTTCTTGCCAATTTACAAGATTTAAGTATTCTAAGAAGTAATGAGATTTACGGGCATTTATATTTCTTTAGTTCCTTGTAAACATACTTACTGTTCGACTGCAGTGCAGTTCCATTGTAAATTCTGAGAGCCATTTGGCTGACTTGCAGACCAAAACTGTCAAGACTCGTTGTAACGTATTTCTTGTACTGATTCCAAGTCCAGGTGGGGAGATCATCTGGCCCGGGCCAAAAGTCAACTGCTTGAGCTGCTGAACCTGAAAGAAATGTATTGAGTTGAAAGACAATTTTATTTATCCTCAAGTGCTTCGCATATTTATTTCAAATAATTTTATAATTTAAAAAAAAGAAAGTTATGAAAAGTTTTATTTTCATATATGCATATCTATCATCAATTGAAGGAGATGATATTTAATTCTGTTCAATTTCTAACCTATAATTAGAAAGAATTTTATTTTAACGAATAATTAATAGTCAAGAAAAATTATTTTAGTTTGCTCTTTTTTATATAGTTCTAAAAATTTGTCTATTCTTATGAAGTATAACTTTCTACAATTATTTTCAAAGTTCACAAAGGCAGTTTCATACGAGACCACTGTATATGCATATTAATGTCATATATTGAATCGCATCGCCACTTTTCTAAAAAGGCTTCAAAGAAATGACAAACTAAAATAATGTTTGCAATATGGCTAAATTCTAACTAATTCTAACTATAGGTAAGAAATTGAATATCATTTCCGTCAACTTATTTAATTCTAAGATTGATGTTCATTTATAATTTCAATGTAAAAATCTGTAACTTATAAAACATCTTTCTGGTGAGTCTTCTAATATATGATTTTGAAATAAATAACCGAAAACTTTAACTTCTTATAGTTTGGATTAATAAATAAAATCTTTTTTTATTTTACTTTTTTGTTGGGGAAACAGCAAGACAGATTAAACCTATGTAAACTTTTTTAAATTTTAGTTATTTTGCAGTAATGCAAGATCTATGGAATTGACAAACGATCTACGTGTTATTTCATTTTGTAAAAAAATTACTTCTGGCATACATTTTCGATTTTAACTCATTTTCCGAGTTTTATTTATTTGGCTCTTTGCATCCCTACATTATTGTGTATTATCTATATTGAGCTAGAAACAGCTTTTAAAATTATATATTCTATCCAAAATTTGATACAAAATTTAATTTCTAATGTCCGTGCTTCAGTCAAAATATGTTTATTACTAAATATAGTAGAGAGTCTGAAATTCATACTGAGATCCCCCTCAAATAGTCAAAATTACCCCTCTTTCAAATGAAGCTAATGAATTTTTCATGACCTAGAATCTATATGGCAGCTTGAGTAACTCGAAAGGAAATTGACTTTAAAAACATTATTTTTTCCAGATGACCAATTCTGGATATTCTTCATTGTGAGTCTTGCCTGACCCAGTGATCGAAGAAATAATAAAACATAAAAATATCTTACCTATGAGTAGAGGAATGCTCTTCAATTCTTCATTTTTCCATGCAGATGCCGGAGGCTGTTCAAGAAGCTCACCTGTAGAGGAAAATAGCTTTGTAAATTTATCTTTTGTAAATTAAATATTTAACTTTCTCAAAAACAATAAAATTTCTTGAATTTAGATTCTCTCTCTCTCTCTCCCTCCCTCCCTCCCTCTCTCTCTCTCTGTATATATATATATATATATATATATATATATATATATATACAATTTCATGCAAAACTTAAACAGGTGAAATTTGTTTTTGCCATAATCTCACAAGAAATCGTATGAGAGGAAATTCAGGAATTAGAAACAATAACTGCTCAATCAAATTAAATCAGCTGCGCAATTAAAAAATGGAATAAAAAAAGACTTAATTTAACTTACAATAACGCTAAACATGATTGTCTCTCCAAGAGGAAGAACAATAAGTACATGTTCCTTAGCGTAGAATACCATGTCACCTTACTGTATTGATTTCTTCGTACCGTTTCTCTATACTCAGCACCAAATTTTCCAGCAGTTCTTGAGGTAAGAGTACCCATTCCTCAATCAGCGTCTGTTTCAGTTGGTGGATATTCCCGAGATGATGTAATCTTGCCGAAAGGAGACTCCCCGAAGTATTCCACACATTTCTATGAGATTTAAATAAGGAGAAAATGCTGGAAAATCCATTTCCGTGACGTCCTGGAAAGCAGCAGCTTCTGGGAAGGGTTCCAGTTTCCAACGATTTTACGACTTTTCTAAATCAACTAGCATTAAAATCACTTGTGACACTGACAGAACTCGCATTTGTTAAGAGGACACGATTCCATTGATGATTTCCAGTTTTTGTGCCATTCTAAACGGTGCCGCCTATGGTCAACTTTCAAAGGGATGCAGCGTTCAGAACGATGAGTGAATAGGCAACCTTTGTGAAGGCATGTGTCCATAGTAAACAACGGCACTCTTCACCCAACTGCAATACACAGTTGCTAAATATTAGCATTTTCTGACTGGTATCGACCTCGTTTCTTCAGAAAAATGATATATAAGTCAATGGTTTCTCTAGGCCAGCTACCAATAACTTTTCTCACAACTATAATTATAGTTTGTGAAAGCATTCCAAGCGCACAAAAAGACGAAAAAAGTTGATTCCGAACTCTTTAGCTACAGTGGTCAAACTGCCCCCTTTCTTCCACGTGTAAAGTCGAACAGGTAATTTCACTTGTCACTGAATGTCTTAAATTGCACCACAGCTCTTTTTTTCCTCTTAATTACAAGCTTCTTGCCCTAACTGCACGAGTTTCGGGTACACTCACGTGGCCAGATATGCGTTGTTCCTGACATTTGCATACGCATCACCTGTTTGCTGAATTATATGTTCTTTTTTTTCACAGTTACTCCTCTTCTGCATTTTCGTGGCTGCCTCCTTAAAATTTATATAGTTACTTAAGGTTTGCCCACCTGTATATATATAACATAACATAACGCCAACCTGTGCCCCCGGTGCCTATAACGCTAAGTCATCGAACTATATATATATATATATATATA
>JAOUZG010026054.1:2011762-2035104 GCA_026289955.1 Argiope argentata
ATATATATATATATATATATATGGATTTTTTCTAGTTCTTTCTGGTTTTGCCCTTTTTAAAACCCTATGAATTTAGATTTCTTTTTCTTGGTGAAATTTCGTGGAAAAGAAAGTGCAGGTGTTCAATTTCTTTCTTTTTGGAACTTGTTTGTTTTGGTTGGTTCAGTAGCGATAATTGAAAAAAATGTTAATGCTTTTTTGCTTAAAAGTGGAAAAATAGAGTTCTTGGGCAGTTATAGTTGTTACAGAAAACAAGAATAATTCGAATGTTATTATACGTGTTGAATACAACACTCTTTTAATTGAATTTAAATAAGAAAAATCTGCCTGCAGAAGGACTTCTGTTCAGTATCACAGATCAAAAAGTGTTGACATTATAGAAATCGGTGAAGTAAAAAACTGATTTCTTCGAATGACCTCATAAAATATTATTTACGATTTGAAGAAATTTGTTAATGTTATTAAAAGTGTGCAAGCGGTCATAGACAGATTTAGAACTGAAACTTCAAGAAACCTATCCCCTGACGATACATTTTTTTTTATCAATCTTTAGAACATATCAACAGAAAAAAAATATGTCAAGGAAAGCTTCAATTTCTACGTCTATCATTTTCTCAGGAATGAATAATCATTTGCCAAGTGCATTTGATTGAAATGCAATCTCAAGCAGATAAGTAATTTACGTCTATTATAGTTTACCAAGGCCATTTAACAAAATTTGTATTACTAAGACCGTTTCATAGAAAAAGAGCGAAAGAGGTTGCATTACAGATACTTCATATATTTTTTCACATATAAAATAATCACTATAGTCATTTCAGGAATTAAATAATCACTATTGAAAGTTATATTTGGAATTGAACTAAGAGTCGGAATAATTACTTCAAATTTGCCATCATATATAATTAAAACTATTGAAGACGATGATGAACTTCGAAAATTTGTGAGGATTTGTGCCAGTCATGTTGTTTTAACGCCTCGTTACACCTTTTTACGCTCTCTATATCTTTGGAACTTTCGTCTGTTTTTGTGCCGTGCTGCTTGTATATAATGTGTTCCCCTCAAGATGGGGGATTAATATATAGTTAACATTATATATAGTTTTGAAAATAATTTAATAAGTGCACATTTGATCAACTATTTGAATACTATACCTACTTCAACTATTTTATATGCATGGAATTGAATTACTATGAAAATTGCATACTCACAATAATTATTAGTTTTATAATACATGATACGTGTGATGCAGTTGCTATGGTTACTGCGATTGTCCAGGCATCTATAATTGAATTTTAACATGATAATATTTACGGTCTGGCATATTATCTATCAACAATATGATTCAAAAAACTCACATAAAGCTTTGCGAAGTACTGAGAATTATATTAAGATTAGATAATTAAGATATATATTATAATTAAATAAATTTTAGTTAATAATTGCTTGTTAAAATTATATTCTCAAAGTGATAATTTGAAGTTAATCAAAAATTTTAAATTATTCATAAATAAAGTCATACCATATTGACGCTTCGAAACCTTTACTTAGCAATAAATTATTTTTCAAAATTTTTAGTTTGACACTAAATTATTCTTTTAAAAACATGTTTGAATTTAAAATTAAAAAAATATTACTGCATGCAGTAAAGCTGAAAATTTGTGCATTATAAGCACGAGAATTCCAATCACTTTTAAACAATACGTATATTTTTAAAATTCAAAACGAATATAAGGTGATATAAATAATCATAACTAAATTGATTATTCCTTACAGAGCTATTGCAACAGTTCGTTTAACAATCTGGGAATGGTTTTACGCATGTATTCTAAAAATTAATTCATCTTAGAAGAAATATTTATAAAAGAATATTAAATTCGATTCATTGCATGGGGGAAAATCATAATTTATCAAAATTTCACTTACCGTTTCTTGATATATGCCATAACTAATGAGAAAATATTGTTTGAAAAATCTGTACATTCTGTTCAATCAAAATTTTCTTCTTTAGGAATCACCGAAACCAATTTTCAGATACATATTTTTAAAAATTTAGAATATTTTTAAATATTCAAGAAGGAAAGTATTAGTTAGTTAAATTAATCGGTTAATAAATTTAACTTCCGAATATTAGTAAAATAGTGAATCGTACAGTTATAATTTTAAAAAAAGATTATTTCAAATTCAGACAACTTAACCTTTTTCATGCATGGCCGAAAGTGTTCTTGAAGATGAAAAATAATTTCTTAGGTCTTTCTATAATATGGTAACGAAAATGAAAACTAATTTTTCTTCTATTTAGTCTTTTATTTTATAGAAATTTTTAAGGCTAATTTATGTGTTCAAAAAATTTTAATTTAAAGTTTATAGTTTTCATAATGGGATTTTAGTGGATTTTAGTTTCTATATCTTAAATTTCGATTTCTGGAAGGAGCAAAGATTTCTTTTCTAATTAACTTACGAGCGATATCTTTAGATGAAGGAGCACTTTCAAATTATGTCCGAATCTTTTAAATTATTAAAATCAGCAGGACAGGATTTTTTTTATCTTTGATTATAAATTTTTATCGCAATTTCATCACTGCGTTTTTCGATAAATATGTTGATGAAAAATTCTAAAAATATCTTGGAAACGATCACCTGAAATAAGATAGTGAAAACAAGATTCTTTCTCATCACAGTCGAAATACTAAAATAGTTACTAAAAACTTATTTAACTTATAAACTCTAAAAAAATACAGTTTCAAAAATGAAAAAAAATCAATAAGGAAATGTTTTTGTCGAAGGCATTTTCAATGTGTTTTATTTTTTGGTAATTTTATGAAGCTGTGGTAAATACAATTGCATTTCTAGGTAGCATGCATTTTTAATAACATTTTAGCTTTAGGTATAATTATCTTTCATAATATGTTCTATATTAAATGACAACGATGACTGTTAAAAGGGCGAAAGTTCCATGACATTTTATGTTGAAATCGCTAATCTTATCTTCTAATCTGTAGTATTTATTAAATTTGTAAAAACACATTCTCGTTTAATTTTAAACTTGAAAATATAGGAGATATCTAGCTGCTTATTTATCATTATCTCAATTCATTAATTTTGGAATTTCCTCGTTTCATAAACTCAACATTAAACAAAGAAATGCAATAAAATAATGCTTAAAAATGTATGTATGTATTTAAAGAATTGTAAAAGAAACATCAAAGCGAATAATAATTTCTAAAATGCTGGTTAGTGTTTATCACGAGGACTTTAATTTATCAAAATTGGCATCGTAAAAACGCTACTATGCACTAAAATGCATTATAATCATTAACTCTAAATTAATATTTCAAAGGGATCCATTAAAAGAAAAATGATATAAACGAGCTTGCTCTCAAATAAAAACTTGTAATGGTCGTAAAACTTAAAATGATTTTGAATTTTCCTGAGTCTAGTAATTTTCCTTTTGGAAATTAGAAAGTAAGCAATTAAATTCTCCTTCCCCCTTAACATTTCCTCTTCATTTTACGGGCTCAAATACAGTACCGGGCCTTGTGAGACCCTCTACGTAATTAGCTTCGTTAGCTTCAGAAATCCTCTTTAATTGTAGCTTGTCAAATCTGTGGACTCTGCAAACGGCCTTTTAAAGTCCTGTCTCCCTCTAACCGACGCCGAATTCGGTTGTTAAAGTGCGGTGCATTCGGTATGTGCATGCAATTCACTCCCCTTTTGCAGACGTGTGAAGCGGCCTGTGTGGGAGAATCCCTGGAGTTAATCCTGAAGTTGTTAAACAATGCCGTCGAGAATGGGAGGCACTTTATGAAGAAGTTTGCATTAGTTGGAGTCATGACGTTTAATTGAGTGTATAATTTGGCTTTAAGCTGCTTACTTGTCTCACAGCAGCTCGTCTTTTGTGTAATCATAGGCTTCTGAAAATGGTTCGCTTTTCAGAAATCAATTGAAGAACTGCTACTTTCAAACTTTAAAAAGAAATGAAAGAAGTAGCTATTTAGCTTATAATTGATAAGTTGTTTCGATTTTCGTTCTAAAATGCATGATTTCGAAGTTGTTGTTGTTTCTAATAGCTATGGACTGCAGTCAGCGATTTTAAGCCGAGGTGTGTCTCTCACTTTTAGTAATACCAACAGACCGTCTTAGCTACTCACGAATCACATTCTCTTGCTCAATCCCTTTTTAGAAAATGGCACATTCACCTATTTCAAAGGTAAAACAGAAGAACAAGCATGTCCGAACCGGGATTTCAACTACGGACGCCCAGATCAAGGGGAAGACACGTACCCTTTGTCCCAGAATATGAAATTATGTTTTTTATCAATAGAAGTCTATATTTTGGTTTATACGAAGAGACACAATATTAAAGAATGTTTTCATATTATGTAATCTTCAAATGCTAATTACAAATGGGAAACAGTCGACATGATATTTAAATAGTCTCTATTAATAATAGAAGGCTATATTTTGCTTTATACGAAGGTACACAAGATTAAATAGTGTTTTCATATTATGTAATCTTCAAATGCAATTTTCAAATAAGAAACCCTCCCAAGGTTTCCATTCTATCATATATTAGTTTAAACACTGTATAAGACACTAAAGTTTCTTATATTAATATCATGTTGTTGTGACAAAATTAAGTAAAGAAATTGAAAATTAAGTGATCAATTTATGACTTTTGATACAGTAGAAAAACAATCGACACTATAATGTATGAATGAAGTGCTTAATTGCCCATTGACCTATTACTTACTTCACTAAATTTCACTTTTGTGTAAAAATTGTATTTTGAAAGGCACTCGCCAATTTTCCAAGTAATAAATAACGTGTAACGAAGTTTTGATTGAAAAGAAAATTTAAATCGGAATACAAAGATATTATGATTCTCAATCTGTTTTTAAAATATATTATAAAAAATTATGAAATGTAAGTTTAACAAAATATGTATTATATTAAGTATATTATGGGATATGTATTATAGTAAGCATTTTATAGTAGTATATTATTTTGTTGATGTAAAAATTAATGATTTAGAATAAAATTAGATTTTTTTTCTGTTTCTCATTTTTTAATTCTAAACTTCAATTTATAAAGAAAAAATAATTAAGATAGGAACGATAGTCTAAATTTCAATTTATTCTTCCTAAATTTCATGACAAATTAGGAATTGTAACTTTACTAGAAAATATGTGTTAACGTAAAACCCAAAAATCTTTACTTTTTTGGTGAAGTAAAAAATTATCACAGACTAATATTTAGATTTTTTTTCTATTTCAAAATTTTAAATTCAATTCATTTATTATTATTCTATATCAAGAAATATAAAACCAGTTATAGGGCAACTGTTATATATATTTTTACCAAATTGGTTCTAGTTACTTAAATTTGTTGAAAATATTGAAATAGGAAACACCGAAGAATTAGTAACATTCTAACACCAAACATAAAAGTTTTTGCCAGCGTATTCACTTACATGGCATGCATTATACATTGCCTTAGATTTTTACCCAAAATTGAGATAGCTGTTCCCTATTCGCAATTGCAGATTGCCCATTAACAGATTCAATTAACGAATGCAAAGAATATATAACTTTTATAGTGAATACCTTCGAACAGAACGAACTTTTACCTTCATCTAAAAGGATCCGAAACTCCCGGGCAATGAACACATTAAGTAAATGCGCATCGAAACGGACTCCATCCTCATAGTACGTGCCTAAGAGTTGCTCAAAGGAGAACTCATTTACACAGATTAAGTGAACCAACGAATGCATTAATTACTCAAGACCTGTAGATGAAACTAACGCGACTGCCGTTACGTGATGTTGGGGGAATTCCTGGGCATTTGGGAAAAAGCTCACGCTATCACACGTATGTCTCTTGACACTTTATTCCGTTCTAACTTAATGAACAATAAACATTCAGCAGAAAATAGAGAAAACAATTGTTGTAAAGATCTGTGCAAAAACATGTTTCTATCAACTTAATATGATTTGATATGGAACAAATATTTTGCTTTTTTTGCATAAGTGTTCTTGGAATAGAACTCGAATACAGGGTTAATTCCCTTAAATTGATTGTTTTGCAATTTCTTGGGTCTATTTTCAATGGTGGATGGTCAAATAGGAGAAATACAAGAAAAAATAGAGCATTCATTTGAAATAATAACTATTAATTCAAACTATAATGCATCAGTTTAATTAATTTTATAAACAAAATTCATCCATTACTTATTATATTCATTATTAGGAGGTATTCAGTGTTGTATCTGACATCATATTCAGATTCTGCGTGTATTGATATTGCATTTGAATTTATAAACATTATATTTGCATTTCAAATGTTACTACTCACAAATAACTAAAAGTTTAATCCAGGTTAAAATAGTAATTTTGAGATCATGGCACGCAATTGGGAAACACTCACAGAAATTTCTATCTTGGTTCAAAAAGATTCTTTCGAAAATAAATATGATCGAATAAATCAATGCTGCGATATCTGTTTTATATTGACGCATTCATGAAGTGTCATCTCGTAATTTTGAAATTCAAACAAAAAAAATCATCTTCGTATCATGATAGTTTCAATAAATTCATATGATGGCTTAATTGCAAATTTCAGTTTTTGTCAAAAGTATTTGACTTCGTTGCTTTGATTTAAAATTCAATTCCTTTTAAAATAGTGAAAATAACAATAAAAATTTCATATTCATATTAACTTTATTTTTATATATCAATTTAATAAATGCGTTAGAGTCAAATAGGGCAATTCATTAATATTTTCAAAGAAAGGTAAGCATCTAAAAGAAGAGGAAATAATAACTGGAGTCTAAAGAAGTAGGATTATAAGAGTTTCTCTGCAGAGTATGAGATGACAAAATTTATATATTTCACTTGCACTCAATCTATAATTATTACAAATTTCTATCAAATATGATGTATTTGTATAATGAAAATCATGGATAAGTTATCTTTAAAATTCAATACAATTATTCTAAGCAATCACATTGAATGCTGCTTTGTTAGCAGAAAAGCCAACACACACACGCAATTTAGCTACACTTCAATTAAAGAGATGCTTTTAAATCATAAACTTATAACCAATTATAAAAATCAAAATAAAATGTAACAGATCCTTTATTGCTTCCCCTAACTCTTCCAAATACCATCAATTTCTCAGCAGTTTATTTCTTCGCTCCAACAATTCACCCAGAAAGAACAATTCCTACCTTAACACAAAGGGAAGAAAATTACAACAGAAAAAAATGAAATAATAATCTTTGCTGCTGAAACATGTCAAAACAAGAGACAGACCGTATAAGAACTATGGATATAGAATTTCTTTCATTATTTCATTTCGGAGCAGCAAGACCATCGCTTCTTCTGACACCGTTTACGATAAGTAAGTTAAAACTAACTTCAGGAAAAGAGCAACAAGAGACACTATGTACCCTGGAAAATATTTTTAAGCATCCAGACTTTTGGGGGATCAGCAATTTTGCCCCTCAACTCATCCCCTTCCTTCTCTTCACATTCTACGCATGGATACCAGTAAGGAGATATCCGGGCAGAGGAAATTGCTTTCTTCTCTCTCTGTCATTCTCCTCAGACAACTTTCTGCAGTTCACAGAAAATAAATTAATAAAACGAACAAAAAACATAACAACTCTGCAGAAGAAAGCTTGTTTTTTTATATATATATTTATAAGGATTTTTATTCTACCCCTCCCCTCAGACTTTCTTCGTTTTTTTACTCCATTCTGACAAAATTGTTTCCGGCTTTGAGCATTTGACACCTGCTACGCATTTCTGTTCGCAGGAGAACTGGTGCAAATGGTGACGTGGGAGGAAATTTTTCAGAATATTATTTTAACAAAATGAAGTTTAATGTATATTTTCAGTTTATATTAAAATTGCATTTCTTTTTTTAGAAAAAAAAGGAAATTTGTTATTTAAATTCTATTTACCAGAATTATGTCTCAGGTATTTCATAGTTATTAAGACTAAAATTTGAAACATTTTACCATGAAATATAATCAAAAATAATAATAATTGAAGATTTAAAACATAGATCAGATATGTATGATAAAAACATGCATTTCTTTTTAGAATTAAATGTTACTCTTTATAATTAAATGTTACTTTTTATAATTAATGTTAAATGTTAGTATGGTACTTAAATGTTTCTGAGTTCCTTTTGTTACAAATTAATAATTTTTAAGCGATTTATAGTAGACATATCCTTCAAAATAATATTGAAAAATCGAAAATCTAATATTTTGTCATTTTGAATCCAGCTTTTGCATGTCTCCATTCTTCATCATATAATATATATTTAAGTAATAGTGGTTAGATATAAGATTCAGGATTTTAAGGGATTGTGTTCGAATTCCAATTCTGTCATGGGTCTCAATACGAAATTTGGAAAGGGAAGGCTTTCTCAAATATTGTAACAGAATAATCTTTAAAAATAATATTTTTGAAAAATCTTTAAAAAATTAATTAATTATTCTTATTTAGCACTAGATAAAATTTATCGAATTGGACAAAACTGAGGGACAGGAGCAAAGTATACTCAGCATTTAAGATTGATAGAATTATGTATGCATTTGCATTTGATGTATGATGAATGGAAGATACAACTTTTAAAACTATTTGCGATTCTCCATTGCAGAATTCAGACCTATGATAGTTGATGGTACTTCAAATACTTATCATTTAACCATATATCATTTAACCATAAAAATATATCCTCTACAAATTGTACTGTAGAGGAAGATGATATATTTTTATGGTTAAATGATATTCTCCAGGCGTAAGAGTGGTTCTTAAAGAAAGGAAATATGAATTATAATTTCATCGATTTCAAAAATAGTACACGTTAGTAATTTGGAAAACCAAGTAAAATAAATAAATACTTATTAGGTTTAAGAAGCTGATGAGTCTTATTTCATTTCGGATGATAATTATTTTAATTATATTTGCCAAATTTATTTTGATCCTTGTACAAATTTCATAATTTATTCATACGTTTTGACATATTACACATTTTTTGATAATAGGATGATATGAATTTAGGAAACGCCACATATTCAAGTTAAAATAATAGTTTTTCAAAATAATAGCATTCAACATTAATATGATACAATCTGTTTTACCTGATACACAAATATGATACTTTATTTTTTTTAAAAAAATTAATTAATTAATTAATTAATATAATTAAAAATTAATTTTTTTAAAAAATAAATATAAATAAAAACAAAGAAGCCTTGGAAAAATCTATTCTCGCTTATTACTGACAGATAATTTTCTGTAGAAAATTTGTCTTTTTCTGAAAGAGAATTTTCCTGCAAGTATTTTTTCATAGTATATATTTATTTTTTATTTTATATTAAAGTAATAAGCGTAAATAAAAATCGCTTCATTACAAGGAATAATGCCATTCATGTGATAACCATTTTCATGAAGTCGAAGTATTCTTTACATTTTTTTTCTCTTTTTTTCGCTTCGATTCATTTCTTCTTTGTGAATTAACTATCTTAAAATGCGATTTCATGACCAGTTCAAGCAGTTCCACCAAGAAACAAATGAGGCATTCAAATATCCAATGGCGAGGAAGAACAAACAAAATATTAATAAATAAAAGAATTATGATGCAATTTGTTCAAAATTTATGGAAACTAAAACTATTGAAGCGATTACATATTTTTTAATTCCTGTATCTCTCCTTTTCCACATCTTTTAATTCCTCAACTACAGTTCAAATTCGAAAAAAGAAATGTTTGAAACATGGTTCTCTGATATGTCATTTCGTAGATACTGATGAGTTTTCTCTACGAGTTAAAATTGGGAATAATTTAATCATATTACGAAGAACAAAGACACGATATTAATAATACAATTAATTTATGATTTGATATGAAATGAATAAATCATTTTTCACATAATTTTTTGCCACTTATAACAGGATGATCAAAAGTAAAATTAATGATATCAAGATTTTAAAAAGAATCTTGTGTAGAGATGATCACCTCGCCACCATTGAACTATACAGCACCGACTACAGCTATTGGTCCTAGCGTAGCAACTCTCTTATAAGTCTAGAACTGAAAAGTCATAGCCTTATTTCTTGTAGAAAATTCTCCACAAATGTAGAATTATTTAATGCTTTCTAGAAATATATCAATATATCTACCGTTCTAATAAAAAATTTTATAGTATTCTTTAAAATATTACTTAAAATGAATTTACATAGTTTTAATAAACTAATGTACCATAATTATTTATAGTGTTGATTGCCAAATTTGTGATAGGAAATGAGCGTCGGGGAAAATGCAGCAAATATCTTGAAAAAATAATTAGATAATTAGGTTAAGTATTCGCACATTTTGAGACGCCATGGGCTATAAACTGCGGCTAATCATTGAGGAATTTGGCTAATATTCAAATTCTAATGGAATAAGTTAATCAAATAAAATTTCTTGCTAAAAATTGAGAAAAAGTAGAAAAAAATTCTGACGTCTGTGAAAAAATAATAACTACGTTTCGTCGCTTTAAGTTCAGAAATAAAATATTCTAAAATTAAATGGCTGCATGAAATTTTTTAACGAGTTTTTTATGTAATTATATTTTTATGTTGTAAGTAAAAAGATGCAAAATACTAAAAGATGCGTCGTTTATGGGAATTTTGTAAGATACAAATTTTCAAATAAGTTTTCAAAATCGCGCAAAATACAAAGATATATAAATAATTTTATAATCCTTGTAAATAGGATTGATGCGATAGGATCCATGCAAATGGGATCAATTGAGTTCGAAACTCATTTTAATTTTCTTAGTAATTGTAAATTTTAAACTTAAATAAAAATCTTTTAAATGCATATATTACTAAGTAGATACACTTTTGAAGTAAAATGTTACTTTTATGCTAAGTAAAAACTGAATTTGTTACAATAACATATTCTCCAATGTAAGCTTCACTTGCTAGCATCATTATGACGCTTAATCAGTCTTTCAATTTATTAGAATGGAATTAATTATATCTACAGTTCCAGATTTGCAGGAAAAATAATTATATGAAAAGATAAAAAAAAAGATGTATCAGGTATTTAAAATACTAAAAGGATAGATTACAGAGTATTACACAGATTTATAGTATGAAAATACCCGCAGTCTCTATGGTGGTGATGCCAAAGGTTATGCTCATTTCCATTTTATGTTTAAAATTTAATATATTGGAAAATAATATCAAAATTTGATGAAAAAAATATTTATTGGAAAAATAGATTCCTTCAGTATCAAATTTTGAAAGGAAATTGATTTTTGATATTATGACAAAACAAAACAAAACATGGAAAAGAATGAAGAAATAGGTACGGAAGGAATTATCAAATTCTAAGATGAAGGAATTTTATAAAAATTTGAATGATTCGTTTGTTATGTCATCTTTACGACTCGACTTAGAAAACGTTAAAAAAAAGGAGGATATAAAAAGTTAGTGGATGTTTGCATGAGAAGAGGCTAGCTATTTTTGAGAGAGATATTTTTGTTTATATCCTCTTTTAGCTTTATTTAAACTATTCTAGAGAATTTGTCATATTTCAATTTATTAAAGTAATTTAAATTCGTAATTTTGAAATGAATTTATTTCTGTTCTAGAAAATGAAAGAGAAACTACAACAAGATAGATTGATATTTCATTTTATTTGGGTAATTTCAGATCAATCAGTATGTTAATAAAGCTTTTTCTTAATTTAGAATCACAGCAAATGAAAAAAGAAAAGGATATATCAAGAAATATAGATAAGTGTTACACAATGATCTGAAATGGTAAATTTTGTCTAGCCTAATCCACTAATACAGTAGTGAGAATACCATTTATAAAATCTGAATACAAAATTCAGACAAAGTATGAACAAATGTAAGAAAATTTTAAAATATAATCTTTAATCTGGAATACTTGAGGATTATGAATTGATTATGTTACAGAAATAAAGTTTATTAAAAATGAATTTTTTGGCAATATATTTGTTACTGAACTTCGTGTAAAAAGATACAAAAAATCTTTTGAGAGTGAGTAGAAAATGTTTCATCGTTTTTCGATTTCAAACAAAGAGTTCGTAAGTGCTTTCTGAGCTCACTCAAACATTGAGCTCTACGAAAGTAAACAATAGTTCAAACACTTATCCGAAAAAATAAGCGATCTACGCAAAATGAATCGCATATCTTTCGTCCGTGCAAACAATCTGTTTGTTTTCCCAATTTTGAAAGCATATAGTGATAAGATGAAACAAATGCATTTCAGGTAAAGTGCTAACAAAAATTCTTTCCGACCTGCACCACATTTCCCAGGATTCTTCCTCGTCTTGCGTGGGCTATCTTAAGCAAACCAACGCAATCTCATATATCCTTTGTCCTTAAACCCTGCCGACCTTTTTCAAATCCCCAGGGCTCAAACTTTACGCTGACAGTGCAGATGGGCGCGAAATGGCAGAGATTATTTTGTACTTTAACCCCACGCGTGAAACTTAAGATAGGTTTTAGTCTTCTACAAACACGAATCCCCGCCTTAGATAAGGGGCAAACGGATTGGACACTAGGGATTACTGGGAAACTATTCCAGTTATATCAGTTTTAGCTCTGTAAACATGGTGAAATAAAAATTGTTGAATGCATGGAATGACTAGAGTTTGTAGCATAAACTTTCGGAAAAGGATTAAACTACCATTATTGCTGGTGATATAGAGATGTAATATTTGACCATTGTCGTTTGATGGCTTTATTATTGGACTACCGCAAAAACAAGGTTTTCCTACAAATAGAAGAAAATATTTGTGTGTAATTGGTAATTTATTAATGTGTAGGACAGAATAATACTTTATTTAAAATCAGTTTTAAAAAAATTAGATAGCTAAAAAAACCTTTTTGACCAGATTTATTAATAAAAGATATATTGTTTGGATTTTAGAATATAATAACTTTTGTAATATCTAAAACAAATTTTATTAAAAACTAAAAAAACATAACTTTTTATTAAATTGAATCTTCTATTATCTAATATTCAAAATTTTGTATTAATTTGTTTAAAAGTATAAGAAGAAATTAGCTCGTGGGCTGTTGAAAAGAATTTATATTTTGTAATGTTAGTGGATGTGGCAAAAAATCATTTAATAAAAAAAATCTCTTAAAGAATGTTTTAAAAAGATTTAAAATCAAGTGTGAAATTGTTCTTATATGTAAATCTCTACTGAATATCGTTATACTTTAGAACATAAAATATTTTTAAAAAGAATTGAGATCTACGTATTACTAAGATTTTATTGCCACATAGTTAATGTAACAAGCAACCGTCTTACACAACAGTTAAAAGTAACATAAAGTTGACTTAGACAAAACATTGCTCAGAATATTTATTTCATGAATATTATCTGCTGAAACGATCAATCTTCTACATTAATTATTCAAAAGCAATGATAGACATATCGTTTCTAATGTAAATAATCATCATGCTTGTTATGAAATTTTCTAATTGAGATCGCAGTGATTAATGTTTTGGTTCACTGAACCTTGTTTAAGAAGTAAAAAGCAGATGACTTTGAAAAATATCCAAATGATAGTGTAGTCTAAATTATAGCCAATGAGTAATAACATCTAAGAAATAACTTCGAACAGAGGTCGGCAAAGTGCGACTCTAATTTCACATTAATAAATATTTACTAAGTATGAAATTTAGTTTTATTTAGTGGACTACTTATTTAATTTGGCTCCCAATTTTTTTTAAATTGCTGTAATGTTCATATTTGGTTCTTTGGCTAATAAGTTTGTCGACCACTGGCCTAGAATAGACTGTCATATCTTCCCAATTGCTTACTTTTCTACCATGATATTTCTGCTGTATTATTAAAAGGAGACAAAAAAATGTAGAGAACATGCATGTTAAATTCTGCTGAGAAATTATCAACACTTCTGGCTGAATCTTGTAATTGCTAAATTCATTGCTTTTATTTTCTTAGAGTATCAGATAAAATGTTACCTAAATAGAGGATATTGTACGCTCTTATCTTTGCTACAGATATAAAACATAAAAGAAATAATTAATCAATACTCATCCGTATTATTCCTCACTCACTCATATTCTCTTGATTTACTTAAACTAAACTATTTGTCACTGATTTATTTTTTAATTCTTTTACTTCAATATTTTAATTTTTTTAAAATGCTACTTCATGCAGGATTCAAATATTTTTGTTGTTTACTTTTCTTCAGAAAAATTATTAATTTCATTAAATATGTTTTTTGAGGAACAAAAAGATAAATATTGTGAATTGAAAGTTTAAACTAACATAAATGCATTAAATAAAACGGAATGATGAAATTTTTGAGTTTCATAAATTTTAATTGAGGTAATAATAGTGAAATGAAAAAAAATTGGGAGCACACTTATTGAATATATTTCAGAACTACTCCTTTCAAATTAATGAGCTCTATCGCATTCAAATGTAGAACTCTAATTTTATCCAAATTTATATATTGATAAATACAAATGGTCAGCTATTAGGTTAAAGTGCAGACGAATTTTTAAATGCCATATATTCGGGGGTTTTTTTTGTTTGTTTTTTGCAAGTACTATTACACGCCATTTTAAAGGAAGGAAAATGAAGAAAAAAAAATCCCGAAAGTCAGATTTGTTTAAAGTATGGACTTTACAAGACTACTCAATACCTAAGAATGGTAAAAAATAATAAACTAAATATAAATTCTTCTTTACTATGAACTAAAGCTTTCAAATTTTCTGGAAGATTGGGGTTTTTTTAGTATTTTAATGTTAAATATAACAATCAGAAGAAAAAACATTATAATTTAATTTTGTAAATATAAATTTTGATAGAAAAAAATGTCAATTAAATATTAGGTTTACAATATAGACTAATAAAAGAAGAAAATTGTTCAGCATTTTCCTTTTTTTTGCATATTTTCTCAGCAACATCTAACAATACTGTTAGAAGTTATTAAAATTAAATTGTTGATTAATTAACTTTGTCCTGAACTTAAAGTCAATAATTAATATCTTTGAGATATTTTCTTAGTCAATGAACGTAGACATTTTTAAGAAGTGATAATTTTTAATCCGATAATTTTGATCAGTAGTATAACAAAGAATAACAGCAAGATATTATTTTACACATTAAAATTTATATGATACAGCATGACATGAGTATATTTGGATTTTAATTTTACGCCTATCATTATAATACCTAAATCCTAAAAAAATTTTAAAAGTCAACTAAAAAAATCTCAGAAAACATTAAAACTGCTGTAATAAAATAAATCATTGATATTAATTTTTTTTTGGAATTAGCAAGCAATAAATTACAGAAATTCGAATACCTCAATTTTTTTTTTTGAAAAATCACTGTTTTTAAATGTCGAAAAAAAGTGTCAAAAGCTTAAGGCAAAGGCTCTCAGCAAAAAAGAGCGTCTGAAACAAGAAATTTGTATTACCTGTATTTAGTATGTATAATGCAGATTCGTATCAAATTTTCAAACAAATGGTTCAGGAAACTGACTTTGTATTTTCTGCATGTAGAAACGTAATTCAAAAACGCAGTGATTTAAATAAATAAAATTTGGTATTTAAGTTGCCAAAAAATTCATTGAAGAAAGACATTGGCAGGTAACAATTCATAAAAATAAGAAAGCTTATTAAATAACAATAAATTTTAAAAAATGCAAATATTATTACGGACAAAAATGAAAGAAGAAATATAATCATTAAGATCATATTGAATCATAAATACCAATTCCATGCAAACTCGTATAATCTCTTTAATAGGATGAAAACAAATTATTTAACTGGATTCAAAATTTAAATCTCGTAAGGAATTGTTACTTTGTAAAAGTTGACTGTACATTAACTTGCAGACGATTTAAAATTATGTTCATAGTTCGATTTAATCTATACATTTTTTGAGCAGTTATTATATTCAAAGTAATGGCACTAAAAGCTGCATTAACTACACAGAAATTAAATGAATTCATATTATCTTAAGGAAGAATGAAATGTTATAGTTTAGAAAGCTTTTGAAATCGAATTAAATTCTTTAAAATTAGAAAACTAATGGAAATTCGACAGAATATTAGAAGGAAATGGTGTTATTATAATGATCATTTCTAAATGTGGAATGTATAGATAACGGAATATATTATCGAGTTAATATTTCTTATGAAAACTAAACGTTTTCAGAGCTTAAGGGTATTTGGTAAATTAATAGAATTCCGTTTCATTTTTTTCTATTAGTATTGAGTTATTAGAAATCATTAGTTATTTTATTATATTTTAGGGTACTTAATATTGAAACATCATGCAATATAATAACATAATTAGTGACTTAAAAATTACAATATATTTAAGAGCATTTTATTGGAAAATATTTTAATGTACAAATTTTTCATTTTATTTTCACAAAATAGTAAAATTTTCTTCAATTTACAGAAATCTTGATGAAAAGTGCTATTAGCTTTCTTGACCATCTCAGCGTTTTTAATTTTCAATATCCCATCAAAGAAAGTTTTCTATTTCACAAGAGAGCAATGATAACCGTTGTTAGTATATTAGCTGCAAGATCTTGACAGAAAATACTGATCCTTTGTGCAAATCTAGAGTTTGTATTGAACCCAGTTTGTGATCTTTGGAGATTTTTTGGTGATTAGCATTTAACATTGTCTAATACATTATAGTGATAAAATTGAATATATGTTTTGAATTTCTTTTTTTCTACCCAATTGAAACTTAATTAGACATAAAACTACATTTAGAGTCAAAGGATCGTGGGCCAAATTTCATTGATTTTAATTATTATTAACATGTCAATACATGATGTTGTTTTGGGGATGAGGCTTTTGTCTTGAAAAAAAATCCGTAGGTGAAAAATAAAAATTTTATTATCTGCACGAGTATCTCAAAATATCAGCTTTTAATAACATGATAACACTGCATTTACAAAATCTCTGATTTAAAAAATAAGTTAATGGCTACAGCAAATAAAAACTAGAAAAATTCAATATTGAGCTCGTGATGATATGAAATGAAATAAATAGGAAATGTGTTATTTTTTAAAACAATAAATGCAATACAAAGTTTTTTGGATCATTTGTAATTCTAGAGTGACTCTTTCAATGAAACAATTAAATTGAATAAAATTAAAATTGAACTTGCACGAGCCCGTGGTGCTTGGCCGTTCAAGAAATTATATTCTGACATGATACTATGAGATATGCAGAGCAGATTTCATTTAAATCTTTATTTAACTTATCCCAATATGAGTGTTTTATCACGTTGAAGTCACTTTGTTTGAGTCACTTTTAGGAACTACTTAAAACCCCAGCAATGCTGTTAAGTTTTAATTTTACAATTTCAAGTTTCGGCAGCCAGTTGCTGTCCAGGATTGTTGGTAAGGCTTCATTTCCGTTTTGTACCGGTCACCACTGGCAACTAGTTTGTTTCCATAGAATTTTGATATTATGTAGTTTCAGTTTTGTACTATTGAAATTTATCTGTCATCTGCCTCCCAGTCAGTACGAATATTGTTAGTGAATATTTCTGTTTTGTATTAGTCACTTTTTGCGACCAAATGGTTCCAAAGAAATAATAATTACAATTAATTTGAAGCGCTAAATAGCTTTATATCATTTGCGAATAATAATTTGAAATTTTTTGTGCTTTTTTAGCTTAAATCGAATGAAAAATTCTGAAGTTTTGCTTCATTGTATTTATTTAAAATATTGATTTAAATTTTAAAACATTAGTTTCGAAATACATGAAGTTGCTCTACAAAATTCAAATAAGCCGAATTCCATATATCTAATTTCTAAAAATTGTAGAAAACTAGAACAGAGTTAATGACTCTCATTCGCATTTATTATTATGAATAGAGATTGAAGAAAAACCCCATATTCTTAAGTTATCGCTTTCGACATATGAATTGTCGTAGAAAAACGACATCACTTTTTCTATGTTAAGGAATGAATGACAAGATATGGTGCGATTTGAAAATCACTTTTTCCTTCTTAGGATTGGTTTTTTGGGATTCCACAAGTAGATGGGCAATAGAAAAGTTGTTCACAACTACATTCAAAGCCATTATAGATTGTTACGAAACAAAGGGTTTTCATTAAATAACAAACGTGATACCCACATAATTTTGTAAAAAAAGAAATATTTATCATAGGTATTTATTTATCAGCATATATACTTAATAAATATGACTAATTAGATTGCAAATTTTTAAAAAAATGATTTAAATGAATATTAAAAAGCATTATGAAATCGGATTACCAAAATCAATTTTAGTAAGTATGGGTAATTTAAATAAAGTCATAACAAACTTTTATTAACAAATATCTAATGATAAAAATTGTTAAAAAAATTCACATTGACACTGTTAAAATATTAAATTTATAAAAAAATTTCGTTTGCCTTTTTTGTTATAACCATCTACTATTTACTATACACTTTTTTTCATTTGAATTTTTATAAGTTGAAATTGTTTGCCATGTGCTCTATCGAGACCAGGACGTTTCATTGCGAATTACATAAATAATTATCTTATAAAAATTTTAAAAAGAAAAGTTTAAAATTATTTACGTACGACTAATTTTTATCCTTTACACTTGGTAGAGCACACCTGGTTCTGAAACATAGACGGTCGCAAATTAAAGAAAAAAAATGAAAAAAATTTTCAAACTATTAAATAATTTCAGAAAAAAAACCTTTTTCAGTTTTAACTTTATCGGAAGTTATGAAATTTTGAAAGAAAAAATACAGATGATAAATAAATAGAAAATAAGAGAATGACATTTTTATACTTCAGTGAATTGTTTTTATAATAGGGTTAAGGCAAAATATCGATTTCAGCTCGAGGAATTATGGAAAAAAATTCACATCTGGCGAAGATGCGATAAATGCATAGCCAATTTTTTTCATATTTTCCAATTCAGAAAAAAAAAGTGTTCTTTTGTTTTTGAGAATGAAAACGTAACTATAGAGTTCAGAATATAAAATTCAGCCATTAAAGCACAAAGTTTTATGGGTTAAATAAATATGTATGAAGAGGTTTATTAGATTCAAGAGAATTTCAAGTTGCGCAATTTGCTCGCTTTTTTGCTTAACAGAAACATTCACATTCAGCTTGTTTTGCACGTATCCTTATTTTAAGATGATCCGTTTCCATATTTTCGTTTAATAGCAGCTTTGAAAGAAAGGAAACGGCTCCTGAATAGAAATCAAATCCCAAACAGAGAAAGCAGAGAATATTTATAGGAGAAAAATCTGAGGAAATTCTTTAGAATCACGAGTGGTTTAATACATAAAATGAATACATTTATTCCGTTTGATGTGGTCAACTTCACTTCTAAAATTACTACTCATATCTATGCTTTTGATCTTAAATTAACTTCAATACGGTCATAGTTTTACACAATTTTAAAAATGAAACTATACATTTCCCAGAGCTGATGACGATATTTTTAATAATTTGTTTTTCGCAATAGTCTAAAAGAACAAATAATTTAACGTCATACGAGTAATAAATTTGCTATTATAACACGATTAGTAAATAATTATTTCTCAGGAGACAATAATTTATTTAAAGGAATGCTTGTAAAATTGTTTTTAGATATTGCTGACTATTTAAAGATGCAATATCTATATATGTAAATAAGAATATAAAATATTTTCCATCTCGGACCTAACGTAATTAGAAAATTATTCAAATTTTAATTATAAAGCTTTTTAATGAAATAGTTTTACCCAGAACTAAACTGGGACCTACAACGATAAATACACTAAAATTCATATTACAGGAAAAATTAAAAAAAATAATATTGATGAAAAATATTTTTTTTAAAGTTTTTTCTCAATTTTCTTTCCTGAGTATTATTATAACTGATTGTGAATCGATAAAAAACAATGGATTACTAAAATTTTTGGTCGATTTAGATATGAAAACATTCAGGTATAACTCCTTGTTTATATTGCATTTTTATTTATTTATTCGTAAGGCTTTTTCTACGTGATTTGGGCTTCCCAGGTTCGAGCCCAGTTCGGGCACATTTATTCTTCTTTTCTGTTCTATACGTGAGGTGTGCGAATGTGTCCTCTTGTTAAAAGGTTTTTTTTTCAAGCGAATGCGAAGCATAAAGTAACTAAGTCCTTTTCTTGGCCCTAGTTGGCATTGCTGAAGAAACAAGAGACGCTTACTCGGCATAAATCCCTTAAAGATCTGTCAGAGGGCTTGTAAAGTGCCATAAGTAAAAGGAACTAAATACTATTCGAATTTTTGCTTTTTCTTTCAAGTAAACTATAAAAAAGAAATTACAAGGCGGACATAAAACATTGCTCTCATCATAAATAGCTATGATTTGCTTTTAAACAAGGATTGGTATAAAATATTTGAACACAGTAAAAGATTTAGAGTTTAGCTAGTTTACATGATAAATCATTGGACTATTTTTAGCTACGCAGACAACATCCGAACTTCCATTCCCAACATGGGAATTATTATCATCTCGAATTATTATCTCTCTGTCAGTGGTATTATCATCTGGAACTGTGAACTTTCAGTTAGTTCACTGTTTCATTCAAAGAAAGCTTATGATATGAAAGCTTACAGAGCTTATGATACATTTCAACAAAGAGCTAATTTCGAAAAATTTAGATAACAATACATTAGGCGTATATTCATCTATCGAAATCTTACCAAGCGTTGTGAACATGTCTCAGACTGCTTGGTTTGAAACGAATATTATCAGGTTCATTGTCCAAGTGGCCACATGAAACTATATATTTTTTTATTACGAAAGCAAAAAAACCAAAATAAAGCTATTTGTTAATAATGATTGAATATAAAGATAAGCATGTTTTCTGTAGCGCTTCTTCCTCTTGCTCTGGGAGTTCCCGGTTCGAGTCCCGGTTAAGACATAGTTGTTCTTCTGTGTGCTACCTGTGAGATGTGTGCCCCCCCTATAAAAAGTGGATGTGCAAGCAAATGTGATGAGTGTGTAGCTAAGTCGTGCTTTTGACCCTTGTTGGCACTGCTTCAAAAACAAGAGACACTCCTTTCGGCTTAAATCTGCTGCTGCATCAGCAGGGAGCTTGTCCATAGACAAGTGCCATAAGTAACAATAACAACATATAAAACTAGTGATAGCTATTTATTATCAGTGCAATTATTTTGAACGAATCATAATCTTTCAAGATGTTTACAGCCGCCTTTGCTGATTTTCCTCATTTTAGAATTTAAAACGCTGTAATATAACGAAGAGTTAATAAATGTAAGAAATTTAATCCTTCTAAACCTTTAACTACCTTCAGATTTGATAAAACTTAGCTAATTATTCTTAGCTGCTGTTTTTTAGATAAAATTTAAGATGATAACAGTAATTCATGTTTCAACGCGTAATTGTAGTAACAAATAATTTTTTTATAGAAATCATTCTTTTCATACAATTATTTTTGTCTGATTACCTTCAAGAATTATAGGAGTTAATTTAGCGTAATTTTTCAAAGGAGTTCACACTTGATTAGGTTTAATTGAATAATGGGTTTGCACACTTCTATACACTGTTGCTTTTTCAGAAGTCTATTGTATTTTCAAAAAAAATTATTAAAAGAAAAATATTGAGCAACAAATTACCTATAGTGACTTATCTATTTATAATGAATGATATGAAATAAAGATAAGGTAAAAAAAAACTCAAAAATCCCATGCTCTTTCATTTAGGTATAGTTTCTTATAATAAAAAGCCACTTAAAAAATATGGTGCAAGATTAATTGAACGCACTTCAATACTTTGTCATTGATTCAGTTAATGGATTAAGAAAAAAAAAACGAAATGATATTTCAAAAAAGAGCTTCTTTTGACATGGGGAGATCTAAATTACTAACAAGTTAGTGTCAGCATCTATTACCACTGTACAAACCCTTAAAACTTGTTTTTTTTCCTTAAAGTGAACTGTACATCATTCAAATTAAATCATAGGAAATAACAATTATTTGAGAAAATAAAAAATATTTTTAAAAAATCTGACAGAAAATTTAAAAACGTCTATATAAATACTAAATTCAAAGTGTTAGTATAAAATTAGCTTCACAATTTAAAAATATTTAATATCTTTCACTAACTACAAACATTGAACATTACCCAACTGCCAACAATCCCATTTGACTTTTCGATAGTCGAAAAGATTTCATGAAATTCGCCAAAATATAATGTGGAAAAATAGCCTTAACTGGCTGGTGAAATCAATGATTTATTCCAGCCATAATTTATTCACCAAAATCACTGTCTCCTCGGTTCCTCCCTCTTCGAAGATTCATGCAGAGAGAGCGTTCTAATTGGGGATAGGAGGGCGATGAATTCTTGCCCCAGTTACTTAATTATTTCCTTACTCGGGATTATAGTTAAGAGAAATATACCAATCATTCATCTGCCGCAGTATCGTTGCGGGAAATTTCTAAGGAAGCCGAGATATTACTCATGTTTATTGACATTCTCAAGCACGAAGACTTTAAATTGATGGAGGACGGTAGCTGAACTTTAATTTATATGTCCAGCATTCTTAACGACAGAAGTCAGGCTCGGTGTCACTTCTGCTGGGAAAATAGAGTAAATCATATTAATGTTCGCTAAAGTGCCCGCCTGTTAGCCAGACAGCGGGAGAGAATATGTTTATCGAGGAAGATTTAGTAATTAAAGTTTATCTAATTTAGACCTTGAAAATGCAGATGTTGAGAGAAATTATTCAAAGGATTAAATATTTCTTTTATGTTTATTTAAGTTTTATTGATACGAAACTAAGTAAATATTTTAGATATGAATCTTGGCAAAATAAAAATAGAGAAATAAAAAAAAGGTTTTTCGAACTGAAAAATGTCATTATATAAAAGGTTTAGGGTTATATATTCAGAAATATATGAACCTAAAAAACAATACTCATTTATATAAAGTCGTACATAAAACACACCGTACATCAATGTATTTTGTTGTTGGTCTATTAATTCACTTGTTCACCTTTTATGAAAAAAATTATTAAAATAGGATTTATCAACAAATAAAAAATATGAATAAAATTGCAAAGTAAAATTTAGGAAGGAAATAAAAAATAGGAAGTAAAATTTGTGAAGAATTACTTTTTTTATTCATGAGCTTTATGAATTGTTGAAAGATTTCCTATATTCTAATTTGTGTACCGTAATCTGGCAAATAAAAGCAGACGTTGTTTATAAATTCGGACTATATATATATATATATATATATATATATATATATATATATATATAT
>JAOUZG010026054.1:2035114-2047672 GCA_026289955.1 Argiope argentata
TATATATATATATATATATATATATATATATATATATATATATATATGTGTGTGTGTGTGTGTGTGTGTGTGTGTGTGTGTGTGCGTGTGTGTGCGTGTGTGTATGCACATTTTTATTTTTTGTTTCGTGAATCAATGGTACGACTATTATAAAGGTTGGAAAAAAAACTTGAAAATATTGACCCTGAAGCTTTAAAAAGCATTAAAAATTTTATGAGCTAAAAGAAAATTTCAACTATAATACAATTCACTGTTTTTAACATGAAATTTTAGACACTAAATCTTAGCCTGAAATCTTTTTAAAAACTTAGATGAGGTATATTCAAATAAGATGCTCAATAAGACAGTAGAAATGTATTTTCTTAACAATGATAAATGTTGTTTCATAACATGTACAAACAAAGCGACATCAATGCAGCTGGAGTGGGGAAAAATTATTCCGGATTATGAGTTATTAATTGGCGGCGATGAAATATAAGTTTTGATATTTTATGCATGAAATCTTCTTGCATACACCCTAATAAAGATATTATCTCAATGAACGCCTTGCATAGCATTTACAAACAATAATTACAAAAGATACTTTTTGGTGGGAATTTAATATTTTTTACCGAATTTTCAAATGATTCCCTAAAGACGATTCTTTGCAATTAATCCCTGAAAATCGCATTTTTATTTTTGAAGCATTTTACCTAATAGATTGAAACCAAAATTTGACAGAAGAGTGGATTTCTAGTCAGAAAATCCCATGCTAAATTCCATATATTCAGGTCATTAAATTTTTCAGTTTTCATATTTTAATGGTTGTAAAAGTAAAGACCAACAGATGGTCAACCATTTATTGCATTTGGCTCGAAATGTTATATGTGTTTCGATTTTAGTTGTTTAATCTATATACTGAATTTTATTTATCTTGCCTTCTTTTTTTGTAGTTATCATGTTAAAGTATAATGGAACATCTGGACAGATCGAATAAAGACTGTATATAAAGTTCCATCCCTCTATTTCAATTTTTTTTAATTATGTTGTCGCATATATAAGGCTAAAATTGAGTTTCTCAAACTCAGGTAAGAATTAAGGTGGAGATCCGTCAACACCTTTACTTTTAATTTTTGAACAAGACGATACTTTTCAGTATTTCGTAAAAAAGAAAGTAAATAGGCATGATTTTCAGATGTAGCATTTTCAACCTCTCATTTTCTTCAATTTTTTATTGTAAGTATTATCTTTATACGCACCAAACTACTGCCGAGTTTGGTTATCTTTTCTCCTCTTCGCATTAGGAATAAATTAAAATTAGTAGTCAACAATGAAGTAATGAAAGATACAATAGGAAGCAGTTCAGAAGAAAAAAGATTTTATACCACCAGTCACTTTGCTTTTAAATTATAATTTATCATTTTTAAATTCATAGTCTTTATCTTATGTTATAGATAGTGAAAACTAAAATTTAATATGTAGCTGCAACATCAAATACATTATTCATAACTGAAATTGACATACCAAATACCTTTTTTTTCAACTGAAACAACAGTAAAAATAATTAAAGCCTCCTTTTGTGTGTGTGTGTGAAAGAAAGAATTTTAACCACCTTAAAACACATCAAATTCTCTACTGAAATCAATAATATATTCTACCAAAAGTTACTACTGGAAACCACTATATTCTTAATTCTATATCAATATTTACTGAGAGAAGTGCTTATAATTTGGGTTTCGAGAGATATAACTACTTAATTCCTTATTTATAAAGAGAACTATATAATTAATCATCCCTTGCATTGTAAATTTTTAGAGATACATGAATATATTTTATGTATTTGTGATAATTTTATAACTAAAGATTTAAATTTATGAAAGGTGCGAGCAGAACTTTAATTCATCAATCCCCAATACTCTATGGCAGCCGTAAAGCTCAATGTCACTACTATTTGGTAAACTAAGTATGTTACGTTACTCTATCAACGGTGAGTTTATAACAAATGTTTATCTAATTGATATGATGCCAACATTAATTTAATTATAAATGGAAAGGTAATTGATTTTAATATTAAAGATGGTATTACTATACATCGGATTGAGTAGAATATATTTATTTTTATATTAATTTATAAAAAAATTGTCTTGCTCTTCATATTAAACTTTCAAGATTTTGAACACTGAACACTCTTGAAAATAACAATAATAACTGTTATTATTCTTTAACTTTACCATAAAGTCTTAAAATGATTCGTAAGGGACAAAAACATTTTATTCAGTATTATTTATGAAATTGAAGCAAAGGAATCAATATTAAAGGTTGTATTCACTTACATTAATATATGGTGCTTGTGTGCTTATTTAAGCTGATAAAATAATATTTAAAATTATGTAAAAATGGAAAACTGCATCTCATATTTTAATAATATAGGCCAGATTGATCTTGACAAATTTTCGGTATAGGCATAAATTTGCAACACTAGTTAATATTTCGGTTCGTGTTACTAAAAAAAATAGATTTTTTTCCAGAAATTAAATAGTGTCATAGGGAGAAAAAGAAAGTCAATTGCTCTTTAAAAGGTCGTCTTTTCAAGTCGAATATAAATATAACTCGTGGTAATTAAACTTCTTTAATAGCAGATTAAGACGGAAATGCAACAAACGAGTCATATTTAATTAAGTATGTGATTGCGTTTGGGATGAAAAATTTCGAAAACTATTTTACTTTTGGATATTTGAATAACATAAATTGAAAAAAAAATATTTATGAAACTGAACTATACCAACTAAACGACGAAATATTTCTTTTAAAAATAAAAATATGGATTTTTAGGTTCACTAAAAAGAGATAAGACAAAGTCTTATTAAGAGGTATACCAAATTTTACAGATAGTTTAGGAAAAAATTTAATTGCTGAGCCAAAATTAAATTTTTTTCTAAATATTATTTAAATAATGGGTCTCAACTGATAAGTGATTCGACTGATAAGAAATTTTTAAAACTTTTCTCATAGTGGAGCACTAAAAAATTTATAAATTACTTCTAAATGAACAATTATTTATTCTTCAGTTCAGGAACTGTATAAATTACTGAGAAGTTATTATATGAAATATCAACGAAAAAGAAGTATTAAATTCCAATTTATGAGGTTTCCCTTAAGAATATTCAACTATATATTTAATAAAATTAACTTTAGAACGAATGTAAAAACAAATATTAAAATCAGTGGAAAATTAGAAAAACAGACTTAGAAACAAAACTGCAACGATTTAATAAAAAACCTGTTTAAACGCTAAAATATTAAATAATAACGTTTCATAATTGCCCTCAAACATGATTTATTAAAGAAGAAATAGGCAGAATATCAAGTTTTTTAAACAGTACTAGAATTAATGCACATATATTCTTCACAAACACTTAATTATTTTTAAAAATAATAAATTATGTTTTATTCTTTATAAAGGACAAAAAATAGTTTCTTTAGATTTTAAGGAGTGAACTATTAATATAAGATTATCAGTTACAAATTTCCCTCATTGATATATTCATTAAATTTTACGAAAATTCATGACTATCAAATTTCTTATAAAATAAATATTTCAGTTTCAAAATAACTGCTTACTAATTGCCTGATTTGAGATTTTTGAAAGAGAATCTTCTAATCGGAGATGGATATCGTCAAGTCTTGAAGCCTTTTCTTACACAATTCATTGTCCGCAATTGTCCATAAAGAAATAGCCAATAATATATTATCTGCATCTTTGTAAGCTATTTCTAGTTAAGCAAGCAATATCGCATGTGTTTTTATAATCATTCTTATATTTTTTCTGGGACATTTTAAGTTCAATATCAATTTTTAAGACAGAATTCTCAACAAGAAACTTTGACAGAAAAACAGAGAAAACTTCTTCAATACTTGAGCAACTTTGTGCAATTAAGACTGTTAAATTTGCCACCAATAATGCTTTTGTACATTAACTTAAATGTACGTCGTATATCAATACTTTAAACTTTGAGAGATGAAATATGTCAATTTTTAATCACTATAAGAAATTCGGATATTTCATTCATGGCTGACATATTGCTATTCTTATCTAATTTTAAAACTATTGAAGACAGATAAATTCACAACAAAAATATGTGAATTATTCTTAAGGATTAAAAAGTAATTGTTTTTTAAGTATATCACATGAGAAAGGGAGTTATTTTTAATATCTAGTAAGCAATTTTAATAGGAAAAGTGAAAACCGGATTTCCTAATATCAAAAATAGATGAAAACTATTCAATGAAATTATGATTCTAGACATAAAATTCGCATCGAATAAAAAAGAAACTAACAGAAATTGAATAAGTTGCAGAAAATATGTTATTAAATATTCGCTATTTATACGGTATTAATTTGTATTTAAAAAAACTGGAAATGCATGGGAAATAGTTGTTATTTTAGTAGATACTCTTTGAACTGTAAATATTTATATAAGAACTTCTATATATGCTCTATAAAACAATGCAAACATTTATGAATAATAACTTTTGAACAAAAGAACATAACAGGTATAGTGGGAATAGTTTAAACATAGATATTCTTTGAAACCTTGAGTTCGAATCTTTTGTCAATTTAAATTTTTCTTTATAATTTGTGTATAAGAAAGCAGAAATGAAGAGAAAATATTACTTGACTCATTCTACAGTCTTATATAATGCATGATATAGAGCTATGCAATTTGATGTAACTCTCTTTTCTATCATAATGCATTTTTAAAAAATTAGAATTTAGAATCCCCATATATAGGATTAAATTGTTCTATAAACTATAAATAGAACTAAAATTTAAAAAAAAACATTACTTCAAAAATAAATCACGCTTAACTAAATAACTAACTGATAACTGAATTTTACCATGAAATTAATGAAATTTAATATGATTAAAGAATAATAGCTATCAAGTTATTTGAATTTTTATAGTTAGCTTAAATATATGTTTGGTATATTTTTTTGTCTGTCTTCTGCTAATCGTTGTTGCTTATCCCCTTCGGTTTGAATTCCATTTCAAACCAATTCCAAAAGATCTGGGAAAGAATGGTGCAGTAGCTTCTGGGGATAAAGACCCCTCAGCACCCTAGGGCAGAAATCTTACTTTTCCTCAAATGAAAAAGACCCTTGCCTCGTTTCTGCTAGACAAAATACTGCTAAAATTTCTGCTAGTTAAAATACAGGTTAAAGAACAACCAAGCCCTAATCACGATTCGAAAACGGGATGCTAAGATGACAGAGAAGACGCGTTATCCTAATACAGATCTACATTACAGATATTATATATAAAAATATAATCGATGTAATAAGACGCGATTTGAAATTGGATGAAATCTTGAAAAATGAGGCTTGTGCTTCTAGCGAAGGAAAACTTTTTTTTTATCATTCCTTATCTGATGGCTTAACGATTCCTTTTTTTATAATCCATGGTGTTTTATAATTTAGTATAGTTTCTTTCAATGAATTTTACCTTCGGTCAAGAAATTATTTCACACAAATGAAATTAAAATACCCAAAAAATTATTAAACTCATAACTTTTTTACTACTTATTTTATTACTGAGATTTTAATGTAAAAATAAAAGAGCATTTCTTCGATTCTTTTTTTAAATAGGCTGAGAAAGAGTTCAGAGGGTTTCTTTTATCTCTCTAGGAATACTACTTTTGTTTCACTTCACCAGATTAAGGAACTGTATATAAAGGTACTGAATAGAAAAAAAATATTATGACAAACTTCATAGGGGTTATGTACAATTTATTTCATGATGCTTCTTCAATTGCATTACATCATTTATTGTATGTTTCTGCTAGCATGTGAGAAATTTTGTTCTATTTTTTAAAATTTCTATTCATATATTTTCTTGTTTACTCTAATTTTATTTGCATCCTCATATTTGAAATTTATTCTACTATCAATGGTGTAGTGACTTAAATTTTCAGCTTTCTGGCAGACAAAAAAATAAACGCATCTAGAATTTAAAAAAATATATATGGGGAAAACGTCCGAAGTTATTAATAGAACTTTGTTAGTGCAGCATTTGCATCTCTCATTAACTAGTACAGTAAATAAAAGATTCCAAAAATTATGATATTATTCATCTATATAATTGGTAAGATAAAGATGAAATCTCTTTTCCAGATGGAAGTATGAACAGCAACTTCATTTCACTTCTTTTTGAGAAGTAAACTGTGTTCTTATAAGTTCGGCATCTGCAGTGTTCTTATTAAAAAATGTTAGAGCAAAAAATAATAAATCTGCCGAGGGCATATGAAATATTAATGGAATATCACACAAATTGTATCCGGAAAAATGTGCTTTGGGCAACATCTTCTCCCACCTTGAAGGATAGATTTAATCGAAATACCATATGAGGATCAAACAAATACATTTTTGATTAAAAGGATGGAACAAGGTGAAGTTCAAATGGAGATAAAACTCTCTCTTACCGTCCATAACAATGAGTTGCTCGGGAAATATCCCTTGTATCGGTAGATCATTCTGATCCCTAATTCTAAAAGAAGCGTCATCCTTTCCCAAGTGAGCAGCAATGATGTCCTGAGCTACACCTTTTCTGAGGCACTGGGCATCTTTGCATCCCGAGCGTTGCAGGAACAGCCCTTTATTATGAGTTGTGACTTCTTCGAAACTGCGGTTGAAGACCATAGTGGGCCCAATCAACCACGCCGAGTGGAAGAGTCCCTGGGCCTTGGGTGAAGACATCAGAGCCATGATGCTGGCAGCTCCGGCATCGGGACCGAAGAGCGTTACCTGAAAAAGCACAATGAAAAAAGTTTTAGAAAATCCCATTACATTCTTAAAAAATTGCCTAGATAAGATTAGTTTTATCCACGAACAAATTTAATGCGACAAAAATTAAACAAATATGGTCAATTCATTCTATATGGCACGTGTAAGAGTGCCGATCTGATTAAGTTTTGAAGATATCACAACATAACAAAACAAAATGGATTCCTAATACGGATTCATAAATAAATAATATCGGTTCTAATTTTTGTATTATCTTAACGTTATTAGCACAGAAAACATTACTTCCATTACAAACGTTAAAACATGTTATTTTCAAAAGTAGTTTAAAATGTTGAAAAATATAAAATTAAATTAATGTTTCATTTTTATACCAATATTTCAGTGGTTAATTATTTATAAAACTTAAAATAAACAGAAAATTTAGATGAAAATTTATTTTGAAAGGTAAGGTATGAAAAGTTAGATGACATAAAATCATGTAGTTTTCATGACTAATTGTATAATTAAAAAAATGAAACAATATTTGTGAGGCAAGTTCACAGTTCAATTTTCTGAAGTTTACCCTTGACATTTTAAGAAAATTGAATTTTATAAAAGGAAATTATATGCTTTGCATAATTAGTGAATTTTTAAAATAAAATATAGAGCCTCTCAAAAATAAAATGACAAAACAAATGCCTTATATACTTATCAAGTTTTGCATCAAAATATATTTTACCTTCTTTATTTTTTCTTCTACAAATTATTTCATTTATATATAAAAAGGGACAAAATTAATTATTGTTTTCAAACTTTTACTAGTATTAGATTAGTTATATAACCAAAGTTATCCCTCAGGACTTAAGATGCTTACATAAATTCTTTATATTGAGTTCGAAACTCCAATTAATATTTTCCAACCAACTGATTTCTAAGACTGACATCCTATTTACAATGTGCACCAAGGTTTTTTAGAGGTGAAGAACTATTAAAGGAGTTAACAAGAAACATTAAAATTGAGTCGCTTTTGCAAACTTACTCATTTTTCTTAGATTTTATATTTAAAAAAAAGAATTATTGTTCACTTTTTCTCATTATCATTAGATAAACAATGTACTAAAACTCATCTTTCAGAACTTAGAGGAAAGTTTATTCTTAGAAGAAAGATTGATATTATTTAAGTACGAAACTTTAAGTTAAAGGTTTCAATCAATTGATTTTCAACATTGATATCCTATTTGCAATTTATCACAAGGTTATCTAGAGGAAACTTTCTAAATATGCTGCTCTACCTGAATGAAGCATTAGGCATCAATTTACCCTTTACCATATGATCTCAGAATAAAATGGGATTATGTTTTAAAATGGATGTATAAATTGTGTGTGTGTGCGTGCGTGCGTGCGTGTGTGTGTGTGTGTGAGTGTGTGTGTTTAATATAGCTGAATATGTTTTTATATGTTCAATTAAAGATGTGGAATTAATCTATTCATTATTTCTTTGTTCAACTTTTCTTGTTTTGGCAACTGTGATGATTTGTATCGTATCGTATTGTTTGTATCGTTATCGTTTTTGTTGTGTGTATGTATTCAAATTGCTTCTTGTAGCTGTGTTTTTTTCGTGGTAATAAAGTGATGAAGGGACATAATATGGTGTATTTTTGTCGTATCTAACAAAAGAAGTCTATGACTCCAAAATTTGAATATTACTAAATTCTGATGTATAATAAGGCTGGTTAAGTTTAGTTATTTTAAATTTCCGCCATAAAGCAGTCCTAGGACTACTTTGGAAAACCTCGTAATTTTGAACCGCGGACAGATGCGGAGGACGACACCTGAGCTAGAACCCCCTCTCCAGAACAACATGAGGACGTTTGGCTTTGACGTACTTAACGTGCAATAGAACCTCTTACATGATGGTTCTTCAGTGTAATCGGGTCTCGAACTTGAAACCCTAAAATCCATGAACCGAGCTCTTATCACCAGGTAATCGCGGCCCATAATAATGTTAGATAATATACGAAATTCCTTCAATTTCAATTTTTCTCTAATTCCAAATCCTCTAAGTTGAAATTTTTGTTATCCGTATTAGGAGTAAGGGCATAAAAATATCATTAATAAATCTCACCTTTGCAAACTTAAAATTTTGTAAAATGGAAACATGTTGAAACAGAATATAATCAATATAAACAGAAATTCGTATAATAAATGACTGGCATTTCTTCAACGAAATAATGAACCCTCTCTTCAAACATTTCAGTTCTAATAAAGGAAGGTAAATTAAAGCCGTTGTTTTATTCCGTAATTCTTTTTTCTTTTTTCTTCTCGCTAATGAACAAAGCCAAGAACAATGTTGTGTAATATTCTTGCACTACTTATTCTGCTTTTCACTTGTCAAGCGAAACTTAAGTTCTGGTTTGTGGTTGTTGGAGTACGATAAACTTCTTTCCCCCGATGTACGTCGCTTCTTTTATTTTACCTAACATGACATGCTTGAACGTGAAATCAAACATCCTTTTGTTTAGTTCAAGTAAACACAGAGATTTCGACGTTGGACAAATACCTTACGCTTTCGTCGAAATTTTAATAGTTACAGCCACGGTTTGAGGTGTAAAAGATTTGTTTGAAGAGAAGTTGTTTTCAGTTTTATGTGCAAAGGTGTGCTGGATTTTATTTCGCAAACAGGAGAAGAAAAATAATAGAACCTTGGTTATTTTCGGGGATATTTATAATTTATTTGTTGAAGAATCGGGGCAAATGTGCAAGAATATGGGTTGAAAGTTTAAA
Source organism: Argiope argentata (assembly GCA_026289955.1). Taxonomy (NCBI): domain Eukaryota; kingdom Metazoa; phylum Arthropoda; class Arachnida; order Araneae; family Araneidae; genus Argiope; species Argiope argentata. Next base: position 2,044,658 of record JAOUZG010026054.1, read on the forward strand.
TAATATGTTTTCATGTATCAAATATTTTCTAGACTAAATGAAAACTACGGGAGAAATAATAACTATTATTTGTATTTTCTGATAGTTGTCGATGCATTTAAAACAACACATTATAAAATATTTGAGGCTTTTAATTAGAAATATAAGAATTATGCAGATATTTTAAATTAGAAATAAAAGTAGTTTGAAATTCAAAAATATGCTAAGTTTCGTATAAGTGATAAGTGTGATTGTTTTTAAAGTATTGCATACAGTTTGAGTTTCTTAACTGTCATACTTAAAAGTGTAGAGCTATAAATAATCTTGGGAATAGGAAATTTCTTATTCAAACTTAAAAACTTAAATATTCAAACTTATTCAAAACTTAAATATTCAAACTCGTGAGGTTCTTTTTTTTACTTTATCGCATCGGAAATATAGGTAAAATTTGGTAATAGTGAAAAAATGCGAACTCTAATGAATAACCAAATTCAAATTTCCTTTTAAACACAATTTGAAACGCAATATATAAACAAAATTTGGCATTATGGTCCCGTCAAAGATAACACAAGGACACTTTGCGCTAGAAGGATAAACTTTACACCAAATTTGGCGGATTTGTATCAAATTATGAGCGAAATGCATTCAACAGAACTCTGTAAAATATTTTTACCATTTATAATGTTCTTATAAAACGAAAGAAACAGGAAGAATAAAATTACGCACAAAGATTTAGATTTAGAGTAAAGGTATTTATTAAATTTAGTATAAATCCGTCCGATGTCTCGTTTTTTATACGTCTGTTTTTTTAAATCATGTAAAAAGCATAACAAATAAAAAAATGCAATTAACTTCAAGTATGAATTTTGATGCGTGATTATAATGGTATCTTTATAACAAACATGAGTTTATATCGAAATCAATTAGTTTGAATTCGATTTTTGGATTCTGTTATCAGCCGGTCAGGGATTAATCACGACAAAAATCACATTCTGTTCAGAAAATTGTTAAATTCACGTCAAGGATCAATATTTTAACACTATTGTTCACAAATACCTTGCATGGAATTAACATATTTTTCAAAGTTTATTTTTATGCTAGGGAAATAGAAAAAAATCTGTATTAAAGAGTATGTGAGAAAAATTCAATGGATATCAATATGACTAGCTTTTATTCCATTTTTAATACTATGATATACATATTATCGAATAAAATACATTCTATTTGTTCTGAAAATTTTTATGGGTTCTAATAATGATCAATAATGTTTTTATAGAAGAGGGAAAATATCTGTATTATTTACCAAAGTGGCACTAATGAAATATGTCACATATAAATTAAAAAATGTAGATATAATAGCAATACATACATTTATTCAAATGCCCATGCATGAGGATGATATAGCTCAATTTTAATAAAACCTGCATAGTTTTTATGATCTTAATAGAATGCATTAAAAGAAAGATAACTTAACCAGCTTTTACTCGTGACTTCGTACGCAACTAGCTTAAAAACAATTTATTTACAGTGCGTACCTGAAACGAAGCTAAACAGCAAACCAAGTCTGTATTTACTTTCAAGCTGTATTTTATTTATCATTCAAGATTGAAATACCTACACATAATTTTTTAAACTTTTAATTAATAGGAAAATACAGTTGTCAACAAATACAACACACTGCACATGCTTGAATTTTTAATCCGATTGATGCAAATCAAATGGGTTAATTTTTTACGCCACCTGGGGAAACGCAATACAGATTAGAAAATTTTAAATTCCTTTTCTTCATTTTCAAAAATCTTTTTTTAATTCAAAGTACTTTAAAATGAATACAAAAAATCGGTTTATTAAGGATGTTTAATTTTAAATGCAGTAAAATTAAGAAAATAAACAGAATCGTTTGAAGTAATCGGTCGAAAACATGTTAAGCCTAACTTTATTAACGTAACTGGAAAATAAACTGAAATTTTACTCATTTGGCGGTGGGGAAAATGAAACATTTTATCCTGAAATCTAGTTTTTAATGAATAAAAAATTAATCACTCAATTAACCGAAATAAATAGTACCATACGTTCTACTCTAGAGTCTAATATATCTCTGCACTACATGTTATCAAATTTCGTTTAGCTGTTCTGATATTATTGACTAACATCATCCATCCATCCAAAATTTCACGTTCATAATAGTAGTATAGATAATCAAACATCCAATATATGTTATGCATCCACAAAAGACTTCTACAATTTTTACCAGTAGGGATTATCTTATTTAATTCAAATAATCTAGGTAAATCAAATTTATGTTAATGGGTATTAAATATTTAAGTTTATTAGATTGTTTTACTCTGCAAGTAATAGATTTGTTTTCAGGTAGATTCCTCCATAATATATATGCTTAGACATCCATAGCTCTAATTAACATCACCTTACCTGTAGTAAATTCAATTGTACAGTAGATAATTCCTTTAATTTTTAACTTTCTTATCTTTCTTGCAAATGATTGATGCAAACAACTGCAAATTATATTACACAATCTCTAACATAAATTGATTTATATTATTTGCATCTGATTATTTGATAACAAATACACTGAGTGTACTTGCATGCATATACAAATATCTTAATATATTCGTCTGCATAGTTTTTGGGGTGCCCATAAGACTGAATTTCACAGACGGAAATGCGGCAATCAAATATCAGGAATTCCTCCGAGTCTTGGCGGGAAAATGAGATCCCATCGCTTAGATTCGAAAAGGGAAAGAAAATATCGTATGGGGACTCTGAATGCATGAAGTATCTGAAATTCGCTTATGGCCATTCGGGAGTTAGAGAAGACCCGCAAAGCTGGCACAAACTGAAACAATCGGAAAACACATAAAACTTTTGGAGCGCTTTCAGCTCATAGAGCATTTCATAGATAGATATCATTATTTTTTTACTGTGACTAGGGAATGAATAGCGAAAAGAAAATCATCTGGGAAAAGTGTTGAGTATATATATATATATATATATATATATATATATATATATATATAT
>JAOUZG010026054.1:2048072-2063336 GCA_026289955.1 Argiope argentata
ATGACATACATATTTCACTGACCTTAAGATATATTAGACTTAGACCTTAGACATTAGATATATTGATGTATACTAAAATAAAACTGAGCAATAAACCACTATTTGACATTGAAATAAGGAGTAGACTCTTATCAGCGTTAATGATTTTAACCGGGTAATCTTATTTTTGGATATTTTAAAATATTTACATTACATTATATACATTTTTACGCTAATGCAGTTTTATTTGGGTCAAAAAGTTGAAAAGAAAACTTACATATCGACAACCATAAATAGTTACTCATTTTAAATTTTAGGTATCATTTTGAGAAAAAAAGTTTCATAAATTGTTAAATATTCATATTGATATTTCAGTTCATTTTGAATTCATACTTCAGTTCATTTGATATGAATGACAGAAATTGAAGTTTCATAAGCTGTGTCTAAAAGTATTTATTTATTTATTTGACCCTAATGCAAATAATTTTTTCATATGCTTATGCTATGCATTACGTTTCGTAACGGTATGACAGGGACCAAAAAAATCCACTGCTTTTATTTGATTAAATGTTGAAATAAATACTCTCTTAAGAGTAAACACGTTGCAATGCCCATTATTTTAGAAACCGAATACAATATAGGAAATTACTTCATTTGCTTATTTATTTTTTGCGTTTTATAATCTCTTGTTTAATGGGTATTTAATCTTAAAATATTAGACACACTTGTTTTAAAGGGAAGTAAACGACAGAGATCAAAGATACAATTTTAAAAAAATTGACTATAAGGGTGAAGAGAGTAAAAATATCATCCGTTTCTATGTTTCCGAATTCAAAGAGAAATTTGTTATTGGGTTATTCTACTGCCTACAATCAAATAATAATATATTAAAATGGTTACAACTGTCTTAAGATGAGAAATACTTTCATTTTAAGATGATGATGATGACGTGTCCGCTTTACAACGGAAGAGAGAATGTAGTAGCTTCTTAGGATATGGATCCTTGAGCACCCGACTTTTAGAAGATGATACATATGAATATGACACATTTATCACATTCGCTTGCTCAACCCCTTTTTACAGGGGGGCACATTCACTCACCGCAGAGATAGAATACAGAAGAACAGCCATGGCCTAACTGGGACTCGAAACCGGGAATACATTCATTTATATAGATGCTTCAAAATAACAAAGAATTAAGTCAAATCCTATTTAGGTTAACAAAAAAAATTTTATTTACTTTTTGTTAAATAATTACAATTCATATAAATCGTTTATCAAAAAAATTTTAATTTTAGCAAGAATTGAACTCGCATTCTTTACTTTCGAGTGAAAAATACTAAACCCCTCGCCTTTTATCGATTGCACTACTTCCTACTGATTTCGACTTCCATTAAAAACTGCTAAATCTCTATTTAAAGTATTAAAATGTAATTAAATTTAATTAATTAATTAATATTGGAAAAGTGGTATTATCATTGAGTGTCATCTATTAGAAGTTTTAAAACATATATTTGAATTTGAGTTGATGAATAATACGTATTTCATTATCAATTGAAAATTTGAACAAGATATATAAATATATCTAGGAAAAATGTGAACTAATATTAGGAATCGAAAAAGAAGGAATAATCTTTTCCCTTCTACATTTGCGAGGGTAAAACATTTTTATTTTTCAAGATTTCATTTAGTTTGAAAATTCATACGGAGTTCTCCCTCTCGGGTTCGTGCCCCTTTCTCTTAGACAGTGACTATGGAACAAAGCGGAACAATAACGCTTTTTATGAAAATTGCATAAAGGGCTGATAGTATTTAAAAGAAATCAATAAATATTTTTTTAGTTCTTGTGCTTAGCATCAAAATGAAAAGCAAATACCAGATGGTCCATAGAAAATGAAAATCGCATAATAAAGTTCTTTCCATAATTATATACGAGTATTTAATCAAATAAATACATTTGAAATTATATTTATTTCAAAGGATTAAAATGTATCATGAATTTTAGTTTCATTCTTTCGATAACGTGATAATCAATCAAATATTCGACAACTTAACTGTTAATAATATTAATATATTCTTGAATTAAAAAAAATTATTTTGAAATTGGTTTTTATATTTTAATTTCATTGTTGTATTTCAATTCAAGAATGTATTACATTTTTTGATGAATTCTATGAATATATCGACCCTGATATTCTTCAACTTTAGTTGAACACATGTCAATTTTTTATACCCTTTGTAATCTCGATAGCAAATCATAAGTTTTCTTCAGAAATATGGTAAAGTTATTCATACATCAACTTAATATTTATTAACAATTTGAAGTCAGAACTTATTTTTACTTTAATGTTGCTGTAATAATATATTCACATGAAAACTCTAGGTTTTAAATTTGTATGTTCACGTCTATATATAATCTGAATCATACATTCAAAATTAACAACAAATTCTCAATGCGTTTTGAGAATATTTTGTCATTTGTATATTTTTATGATTTAATACCTAAAAATCTGATAAATTTTATTTGAAAGATAAGATATTAATAAGATTAAACGAAAAATTATGTCTATCAAAACTCTTATATACAATAGCATAAATATGGAACCATAAAATATGGAATTGAAATTAGGTCTGAAAGGAAGAAAAAAATATTTGATGATTAATTATATGTTTATTTTCATCCAGACATTAATTTTTTTTTCTTCAAAATTTTAAGAAGAAACGTATTTTTTATTCAATATATGACAGTGAAATTATTTGTCTCTATCCCTAGACTGAAAAGCATTTAAACTTCCCCCGGAAAACAATGCAGTGTCCATATCCTAAGAGCTCATAGCTTTGTTCTCAAAGACGGTGACTTTTGGACTACGGGGAGCCATAACGCCTTTTATGAAAAACGAATAACAAATGCGAGCTCTTTTTTATGTAAACAGATAAATAATCATTTAGGCCTAATGGGTTTCTTTTATTTACTAGAGAAATGGAAAAGAAGAAATTGTAAGACTGGCCAACAACTCTTGCCTTTTTTTTATTTTATGGTGGAGAAGAAACGAGTTATGGGTTTGCATAGAGAAAAAGAGAAGTCCTCGTTTAAAAAGCTTTTTAAAAATAAAGAATGTTTTTTTCCCTTCTTTTCCCCAAACAGCCTTTATTTAGAATGGAAAATGGTTTTAATTTAAAATTTGTGGAAGTGAATGATGCTCATGATGGTTTGCTCGGTACGCGTTTAATTGAGTCAGTTAATTCTGTTTCTGATGCTGATTCTAACAACTTTAATTATAGTGCTTATTTTGTTTTAATTATTATGTTCCTTTCAGGAAAGTTTTAACATTATTCAAGCCAAAAAACCTTTAAAAATATTTTTATTGATAATTTATGGATAATCTGCCTATTTCCCTTCATAATTTGATATTAGTCAGGTACTCTTTATTTTCATGGAATCACTGTTGATACAGAGTGAGGTTTGGCTTTTCAGTGGGAAATGAGTGCGTTCTGTAATTCATCCTTAAATATGCCTTTTTTAATCTCTAGTAAAATTCCAATTTATAGAGCTCTAAGAGCATCTATTATTTTTTTTTATGGCGAGAAACTCTACTTAGGAATTTTGCATTTGAAAACCTATATTTAGGAGAGGTATTGCCTTCTGTCATATTAAATTATTTTTAGCTTTATCTGAAAAAAATGCAAAAAAATGCAAAAATCACAGGATATGGATTATTGTCCTAAAATTTAAGTTGCACATGGCAGTTCAGATATATTCATTCTACCATAATTAAAATGCAAAATCACTTTAGAAAGTAATGTACATTTTTAAAGAAAATTCTTCCGTTCTCTACTTTATTCATTGACATCACTTACAAACGAATATTTCTGTCATTGAATAGAATGGAAGTTTTCTTATTGGTTAATATTAATTATTAGTTTCGTTTTAAACGTTCAAAACTTTTAGACCTGTGTCCTGGTACAACGGTAGTGTGATTTGGGGGGTCCCGGGTTCGAGCCCTGGTTGGGGCAGGGTTATTTTTCTGTGTACTATCTGTGAGATGTATGAATGTGGCTCCTTGTAAAAAGGGGCTGTGCAAGCGAATATGATGAGTGTGTAGCTACATCGTACTCTTGACCCTGGTTGGCGCTTTTCAAAGACAAGGGATGCTCATTCGGCTTAAAATCTCTGACGATCGTTAGCGGGCTTGTCCATGCAAATGCCATTAGTAACAACAACAAACTATTATTGATTGTCAAAAAAATATTTTGACCCGAAACATTAAATATATTTTTCAAATAAAATTTCATTCTCCTTTAGTGATACATTTATTTATGTGATAAGATAACGTTTATGAAACATTCCTGTACTCTGAGGAGTATTCGTTTCAGTTCTTATTTCGTTATGGAATTCAAAATTCTAAGATAATAGAAACAAGTCCTTCTTTTAGGAAGAATGATTCCAAGTAAAAAGAAATCATATTTTATGAAAAAAAAGTTTTAAAGAACTTATCTTGTAAGCTGCATAGAAAGATCCCTTCCCCTCCCTTTTCCTATTCTTAAATCTACTTATTTCAAACTACAAGACGAGAACAAACAAATATTATGTTCCCCCTCTTCTTGCTAAAGTATTTACTTCGCTTTTTTTTTGGCAAAGCTTTTATTGCGTTGTTCCGGTCCATACAGTTACGACTTATAAACCAGTATTTAATCCCATGTTTTGCTAACCAAGGCATCTTTATCAAAGCTTCCGACGATACTCAAGATTTGGGACTCTTTTTTATTTCGAATCTTTTTCTCTTGCAGTTCTTGTCATCCGGCGTTTAGTAATGCCAGATGAGACTTAGCTTTCTAGTTTTGATCAAATGAAACTGCTTGAGAAGCCTTTTAGTTGCTTAGGCCGGTGAATAGCTGGAAGCCTTTGGAAACATGGATTGTTGTGAAAGTATACTGCAAGTTTTATTGGTTGTTTCCGAGAAGTCTTGTTCTAATTGGAGAACTGTCTTGTTTGGAGAGTTCTTGTTCTGTGGAAAATAAATAATGCCAATTCTGAGAAAGAAATAAAATTACTTTCGCTTTTGTGTTCAGAAGTTTTGTTTGAATGTGTTTGACTTCGAATAAAATATGTTTGATGTCAAATAGAATATGTTTTGTTTCTCACGAAACTTTCACATACGTTTTGAGTTTGTTGTTCCGGAATGTTATAGCATTTTCTGATATGAAAGCCATAGACTATCAAGTTAAGAGGATATTTTCTAAATACACTAACAGGTGCATATGATTTTATAGTAAAGAAACTATCTAATGATATTGCTTAACGCATTTTAGTTTAGTAAGCAAATTAATATATTAATTAACATGAAAATGCATTTTTAACTTTATATAATTCTGTATTGTTACTTTTTCTGTTATATACTGCATTATTTACGTAAAAGAAATTGAATTTTTTTATATCTAAATTTATGCATAGTAGAAAAATAAGATGTAATACTATATGGTTTTTTTGTAAATCGTTTACTATATGTTTAATTCAATTCCTATAGTCAATAAATTGCATAATAGGGCATAATTCAGTTGTTATATAGTTCTACAGAAAATATATGGGATTTTCTGTTTTGTGTTCCAAATGTATTCTATTTCGTCATTATTATTTCTTAACTGGGATGCGCCTTTGCAGGGTGAGTAGCCATAATATGAAAAAGGATCATGTCGAGGGCCAAAGCAGAACGTGAATGCTAAAACAAGTTATAAACGTTAAAACATTGTTTTTTGGGTGGCAATGCGCATGAATTACAATTATTATTTTACTCCAGCACACATTATGCAATAAATAAATGAGTAAAACACAAACATTATATCTATTATTAAAATAATTTAAATAAAAAAAAGATAACTCCTAAAATAGTGGCAAACTTGAAATAAAATAACAGAGGAAAACTTTTCGGTAACTAAACAGAGAACATAATTTAAATTTCGAGGGGGAAAATTAATAATCAAAATTATTAAAAGTTAAGGAGAGGGTTGGGACTAAATACTTGAAACTATTGATTTTATGTTGGACTTAAGATTGGTTGTGGCAATGCGTATAAAATAAATTTTCTGCCATTTGCTATTCTATTTTTGATTTTTGATTTGTTTAAATTCATTAGTGAGAATGTTTGCTCAAAAATGCAAGTGCTGCTAAAGAAAGTTGCATTTGCATCTACATTTTGCTTTAAGCACGAAAATTCTTCGGCTAAGTCTTTATAAAATTCTAATATCTGTTTTTCTTTGAACTGATTTATGAAAAAATCAGAATTTTATAAGTCAAATAAAGCTAACTGTGTACTCTCATCCACTAGATTTACAACAACAAAAAAATGGAGAAGGAAATGCATCATTCTTTTGTTTGGCTCTTTTTAAAATCTAAAAACCGATCATCAACTGCTTTACACTAGATTTGAATTTTATAATTATACTGTATTTTACTGCGTGGAAATTTCCCCCGTCCGCTAGCTTCTCCTATACAAAAAACGTACTCGTAGATAGACGTGAAGGGAACCAACTGCAGAGCCGCGTAATAAAAAGTAAATAAACTTAATAAACAACTATAAATTATTTATTCTGATGTAAAATCGTTTTCGTATCAGATTGTTATCCCTGTTTATTTTAAAAAGTTTCATTCCCTTTTAAATTAGTCTTATTTTATTAACAACTTTCCCTAGCCAACTTCAAAGACTACGCGTGTCAAAATTGGCCCTCGGGACATTGGTTGTGCATGCATGTTTATTAGCATATCTCTGTGATTTTATTAGATAATTAAAGTAATTTTAATTCGTAGTTCTTCTAATATTTATTTTAATTTGGCCAAAAGAATCGATGTAAAATTTAATAGAGCATTTTTTTTCAATTCTTTTAATATGAATATCAATTTCGTAAGTAGAATACACAAATAGAATCAGTCCGGCAATTTCATGGCATAATCTAATATGTATACTGAGACATATGGGTATACATAACCTTCGCGAATCTCGACGATTAGTGTCTTCTAAAATTTATTCTATCTAGGATCGTGGGGGCGATTAAGGAACCGCAGGTTTTCAGGTTTGATTTCCGATTTCAGCGAAGAACCGTCGTGTAATGAAGGGGAGTCTAGTGAACGTTAAATGCATTGGAATTAATTGTCCTTTCATTGGAACTCTGTGGAAGTTCGGAGTGCTAACTCAAGCTCGTCCTCGTCATCTGGTAGAGGTTCAAAATACGAGGTATTTCCCAAAATAGACATATTGGTACTTTTAAAAATGGGTTTTTGATGTAACTAAACGATAAGCTTTATCGCTACCGAATAGAGAAACATGCTGGTTTCGAAACAGCTTCAAACTGAGATAGTAATAAAAGTGCACTACACAAAAAAAAACTTTTTGAAGATAATTGTTTTTGATATTCGTTCCTATTCGTTTCTCCAGGTTAGGAGAAAAAAATTTCATTTACTTCATCTTATTACAGTTAATTCTGAAATCTTGAAGTATGAATTTTTTATTATCTATTTATAACCTGGTTTTGAATAATTTAAATTTGATTATTTTCTTACGAATTTGAGATAAAAATTATAAAATAATGGACCTAATTTGAAAATTATAGAAATCTATAGCTATACATAATTTTTCATTAGTGCTTACATGTAGCAATTTTTAGACAGTTTATAATGAAAATAATTATTTGTTTTAACATCGTCTTATCTTACTTTGAATATCCATGGAACCCAAATATGATGCAATTCATTATCAAATTTAAAAATGAAGCTATCAAACGCGAAAATATTTTATTGAAAAGTAATTTATCTCAAATGTTTACTAATTTTTCTGAATAGAATTTCATTCTATGCTTTCACTTCTGTGTTCTGTACTTTTCTTCAGTTTCATGTGATTATTACTTTTCAGTGCATAAAAAAGAATAAAATTCCCGCACAAATGTGTTTTCGGGCATGATGATATTTTTCAATTCTCCAATAAGGTGAGGAGAATAAAAGCATTTTGCAATTTCTGCAACTACACGCATTTTTTTAATATAACAAAATATTTGAAATATTTGTTGACATTGATACGATATTAGCTATGAATAGTTGGATAATGTTCGATGAAAAAAAAAATAAAATGAACCCTCAAAACAAATATCTTGAAGTTATTAAATTTTATGCAAACAATTTTTTTATCTGCAAGAAAAAGGAATTTGAAAGAATGGAAAACTTAATACCTTGATCTGATGGTACGTTGGAGGGTGACGGTATACATAAACAAATGAAGATTTTAGATTTATAATGGTTTGTAACGATTATTTTCGAATGCTTCTGTTGGTTAAATAATATGTATTTAAGCAAAAATTAGTAGATATTGCCTTTCGAAAAATAAATTATACATTTTATGATAATCTTGTAAGAAATATATGAAAATTAACATAAGAATGGTTAATAAGAAACAAAAAGGAGCATCCACTATTATCAAAAAAGGAAAAGGATATTATCCGAAAACAATTTATGTAACCATCAAACTTATTCACAAGTTATGAAGTTGCAGTTGGGATATATATTCTTTCTCAGTACTTGGGATAGGATAGTTAAAATATCATTTCAATTCCAGATATGAATGAAATGTTTTAAACTTTTTTGATACTTTTCAATGAAACGTACAGAAGCCAATATCAGTAAGAAACTTACCTTTCTTGGATCGCCACCAAAATTTCGAATATTTTCTTTGACCCACTGAAGAGCACACAATTGATCCCACAAGCCATAATTTCCTTTCGAATCGGTTAGTATGTCATCTGATAGCAAATCCAGCGCCATAAATCCCAGAGTGTATAATCTGTAGTTCATAGACACGAACACCATGTTCATTTTGCGTGCCAATTTGGCGGTAGGACTTAAGCCAGGCTCATTCCCATTGCCGAACTGCAGGAAACCGCCGTGTATCCAAACCATGACTTCTAAACCTGTCCTCTAAAAATAAAGAAACGGTCTCATTAGCAACATATTAATTTATCTGGGGGGGGGGGTTGTAAGATTATTTATTTGAAACTTTTTAAAAATTACTGTAACAAGTTTTACTTTCATATCTTAAAATTTGTACCCCTTGGATATTAATACTCCATGAATTATGAAACGAGAAAATTTAGTTTTGATGATATTCATTTTTACAATCTCGTATACGAAGAATAAAGAAAGTATTGTAATCTACGAAAATACATACTCAAGAATTCGACGAATCTTCACTTTTCAGACTTCTATAAATTCTAATAAAACACCTTTTGAAAACGTCCGTTTGCCTGTGAAACGGATATCTGAAAAACACTTTGATTTGGTTGATGGATATTTGATATACGACTTTTGAATCAAATTCATACATTTCAACCAAATTGTAAGCAAAATAGATTTAGATTAAGTCTGATGTCCTAATACAAAATACCTTAAGAGGTTAACTTCTAAACAAAGAGATATAAATAAGATACATTACATATATTTAATATTTTTAGTGTTGCCGCTATTTAAACTTAGAGCCAAATATAAAAAGACTGTTTGACGATCTGCCTACCTGCACTTTCATAAAAAAGTAAACGCGATAACTCATGAACGATATAACTTAAATAAATAAAATTTTGTGTAGGATTTTGGTACCACAATTGTGCCTTGTTATCAATTTTTTTACAATGGGTTTGGAAGAATACGTGTTTAAAACACCAATTAAATTTTCGGATGCAATTAATCAAATGCCCGGTATAACTAACCGAAAAACCATAAATTCAGTAAAAATTCTAAATTTAAGCCAAAATTCAATTTTTTGTAAATATTGTACACCAATGCTACTCAAAGCTTTCTCTGTGATACACATTTATTAAGTAGTTGGTAAAAAAGCTTTGGAAAATCATTTCTGCTTACTGTGGTATAAAGGTACATGAAATCCCTTTTTCAAACAAGTTCTTAGCAGCAAAAATTTCCCAATCAGATAAGTTCTATCCTTTTTCTTGATGCAATGATATTATTAATCCAGCACTTTAATAACAACTGTATATTCCATACTGAAGTGCCAATAAGTATTCGAGGTGAAGAAAAGGTCAATACTGTGTTTTAATTTCATATTATCAAAAATTAATAATTTTTTATTTTTATATAAAATTTGTTTTTATACAGCTATAGTTCATGTTGGCAATGATAAAATATTGCAATCTGTCCGTCAGGTTCTCATATAAATTTGAAATTTTTTATATCCATGTATTTTCGCTGAAAAGAAACTAATATTTTCATAACTTAAGTAATAATTAATTATTTTTAATTTGATGTAAAAATGTTATTTGGCAATGAATTAAAAAAAGCGTTTGTTTTTAAATTTCTGAAACGTACAACAGGATTTAAGAAAGATTATATATTGTTTCTGGTCCACTATGTCTCTAATGTCGCTGGTTCGCTTGTAGTAGATGTATGGGGTAAAAATATCAGCACATCTCAATAACGAACGAAGAATTTCATTTAAAAACTAGGATAAGAATACGCATGACGATAAATATACAACTAAGACGAACACAGGCAACATACAGCAGCACACTACAACTAACAGCAGCCCACAAATAGTAATCGGTAGTAATAACAATCAAAGCACAAGAAGCGACCACACAGAATTCAGCCGTGGGAGAAAATCTTTCTAGGTTTACTAATTGATCTCTCCAAACGCCTGCAATTCTCCAATGTCTTCTCTCCTTAGGTGTATATAATTGCCGACTCAATACTACATGACAGGCAACTCCTCGCACAACTCGATTCTGCTTCTATAAAAAGCATCAAAACTCGGGATACAGAATTTTTCGTGCTTACTCTTCGTAGGGTTCATACAACTATTCCGCCATTGACTCTTTCCACCATTCAATACAAGACTGTCTTCGGCTTGAGACAGCCGGACGTTTATAGTTTCCAGAGGCGGGTAGAGGGTGTTTTGGAAAAATCAGGCTGATCTCTTATCTATTTGCTCATTCTCTAAAATAATGGAGGCTTCCAATATTATCTATTTTGTCGTCAAAATGCATCACCAATTTGCCAAATGGTAGTGGTCAAATTTGTTCAATTGTCAAATTTGTCGCCAAGTCTTGGGATTAGAAATACGACATTCGAGCAGCATCCAAAAGAACACACAATAAAACAGTCTTTCCAGCTATTGAACTAACCATGTTGGGAAGCAACATTATATTTTTGTAACTATATATAATTTCTAAATACACTTTTTTAATCAAAAAAATTTATTGAAGAATAATTTCTTAGCTACCAGATAACTAGTTTAAAATAGTATGAGACATTGCCAATTTTTCCAGAAATTTTTCTACGAGAATGAAGATTTAAAAAGGAAATGAGAAAGAGTTTGAAAATAAATTTTGTTGACATTGATTGTGTTTTAATAACTACTTAAACTCCTTAACGATAATTAACGAGTCATTATTTCCACAGCCACATTACATAATCTAATGCAAGCCATCGATAAATAAGAGAGAGAGAAAAAAAAACGCAACAAATCACTTTAAAAATTGTTCAATGATATGTGTCATCCGCTATACCCAGCACCAGTGCGATAGAATTTCCGTGTCATTAACCTTTTACGCGTCATTAGCATTTTTTATGTCCCAGAGAGAGAAGAAAAAACGTACGAAAAATGTAAGAATCCAAAGCAGAAATTAGCAACTGATAAACGGTATTTTTATACAGTTTGTGTCAACCGAGTCTTAAAATGATAGCCTCTTTTAATAAAATTCCAAGGCATTTAGCAAAGTATTTACTCATATTTTCACAATAATTTTGTACCTGTTTATACAAAGAAGTATCCTTCAATAAATATTAAATATGATCAATCTAAATAATCTCAGTAAGCTTCATTCCACTTTGCATGGATATTAATCAATAAATGAAATTTTCTTAAATTTGCAACACTAAATAAATATTGTTGTATAAAATAATGTGATAATAATCATTTTATTCAGTGTGCAATCACATTAATTTAAAGATTCAGGATTGATTTCAGCAAAAAATATTTATCTTATGCAATCTGTAAACTCACAGAATTAAGAACCATATTTGTAAATCGAAACCCAGAATCTCGATAACAGGATTGAATGTTCGCGATTAGAAATCAGCGATCTTTCAAAAACTCCCCTTCTTTGGTGTGACATGGAAAATTGGATACTGTGAAATTTGAATGAAGAATTATTTACTGGCTTGTTAACAGAATCATATTCCAGATTTAAAGGTGATAATTGTATATGTGATAGCCCTGTGGCTCAAGAGTGATTGAATGGTAGGCTCTCAGCAAGATTTGAGCGAAATCACTCAAAAATCAAGAAATGTCTTTCGACAGTGTGAGGAGAAAAATTTTGGTAGCTGGTGAAAAAGATGAAATGCAACCTTTTGGCATCTAATCATAATGCGAAGTGTGCGATCATAATGCGATAAAGAAAGAGTCAGAAGTAAAACAAATGTGACTTATTTGTAAAGCAAATTTATTAAACAAATAGTAAAGTGCAAAAAATATACTAAATCTTCGATATCATTAATAAAAATTATAATTTTTTTGGTCCCTAGAGCAAAAAAAAAAAAATGTTTACAAAAACAAATATTACATGAATGGTTTGATGGTTAATATACGTTATAACTTCCAGACTATATAAGTTGTTTCCTTATATGTTGTTCTTGACATTGCAGGAAAATTTTATTCGTTTAGTAAAAAAAAATAATCATTCATGGATATAAATTTGAATAACAAAATATAAAATATTTGTAAAATATGTCGACATTTTATGAAACAAATTATTGAATTTCAAAGCTTTTCTAAATAATTAAAGAACTTAGATTGTTGAACGCAATTGTAAAAACTTAATAAATGTAACTAATTAATTGCAAATGTTATGCATGTTCACTATAATTTATCAATAGATGTTATCGTCGTGTTCCGCTTTACATCGGAATGAGGGGTGCAGTAGCCTCTGAGTGTATGGACCCCTGAGCACCCGAAGGTAGAGATCTGACTTCTAGCTCACATACATCAGAAGCTGTTTTTAAAGGGTGGACTTTATTCATGCATTTCATTCATTCATCCAACGGTCATAATTTAGATCTGGAACAAAGAAAGATTACTTCTGACCCTGGACCCTCAGTGGTATTACTTTCGACAAGGATATAGTGACCCCGACAGATTTAATGAGAGCCAGACACACACATTCTGAAAGTTTTTGGTCGTCGAGTTTCAAACTCACAACCTAAGGAATACAAGTCCAATGCTCCATCAACCAGGCTATACCGGCCATTCTATAGATGTTTATGACTTATTGGTTACGACGTATATTTTATGTTGCAAATGAAGCAAAAAAATGAAAGAATTTCATTGGAGTGAGATAAAATAAATAGTATATTTCAATATTATCTCGTTGTCTGAAAACAGGAATGAGTTTCATCTTCATAGAACTTTAATGCGTTATTGTTATTCAGCATACTTTTGTCAGAAAACCCCCATTTCATAGCCTATTGGCTATTTATTATGTGTCTCACTGTATTCCTTTTAATTTTCAGATAATTGTTTCCAATTACGATATCCGTATCTAATTAGTTATCATATACAATTGTCAACTGATAATCTGGCATTGTGACTTGCAAATAAATTATAATTATCATGATACCTGAAGTTATTATTATAACAATGGATTGAATAAATTGAATCATTCATAATTTGATGAATCGTTCATTATCCGATGAAAAGGATTAATTTCAATGAAAGTTTAAAAATATAATTAAAAAAATAAAAATGAATCCTATCTGTGGAATATCCTATCTGGCATGATTCTGTATTTTTATTTTATAGTTTCCAAATTTTGATGCATATAATTAATTATTTAGTTAATAATGTTAATAATCAATCAGAAATTTTGACATTTTTTAAATTCATTATTTTAGTCTATTAAAACTTAAATTACTTTGTATAAGTAAATTAATCGCTGTGGCTGTTTATCAGATTGTTTAAACTCAAATCAGAAAAGGGATCACTAAAATATTAATTGTCCTATTTAGTAAAATACAAACTCATTCTGTTAAATACAAATCACGTATAAACGCATAAATAACCGCATTACCTTCTACATTTTTAAACCCTTCATTTGAGATCTACGACACAATTATGAATTCCTTTCTCTTCCATGGATACATGGATTTATGTCCATGTGTGTATAAACTACCAAAACATGATCATCTATCATATTAAATTATCTCAAAATCATAAAGAAACAAGTATTATTTCTCTGTTTGATGTAGGAAACTTTCCTAAGTCTTATAAAATACTACTTTAAATGTTATTGGCAGATTTCCAAGTGAATAATAGGAATTTTATACCAATCGATCTTCTTGAAGCGGAGGGGAATATATTATAAGTTGCTTAAAATTTAAATTTTTCTCCGTCAGTTTCCAGAGTGTCTGGAAGGTGTTTCAAAATTGCTGCAGCACACGCGATATGGAAGTTTATCGAACGTTACTTGTTTTAAAATCGTTTTCATGGAAAAACTGTTAAAAGAGTTTAATAAATTTTTATACTTTAAGAAAGACGAAAAAAATTTCAAAACTAATCATATGTATCCTTTAAATGTTTTGGTAATTGTATAATCGTGAAAAAAATAATTGAAAATGTCAATATTCACGATTACCAATTTCTTTCTTTCTTTACTATTACACAAAATAATTTTATATATGAATATTTATGTAATATTATAGACATTTTGTTGCACAATTTGAGTGCACAGCAAAAATTCACACAAAAAACTTATGTATTAATGAGTTTCTATGATTGCATTAACTTAATGACACTTAAGGACATTTAAACAGAATGATATCGATGTATGAAATTTGAAATGTAGTCATTATGCTAAAATAATGAATAAGTAATAAATATTGGAAGAAATATTTTCATGAATACACTGGGTGTTCATCAATATTAAAACAATTACTCAGAAAGGAATAAACTACTTTGATAAAACAAAACAGTATATAAAAATTATTCTACCAATATGTATTTAAAGCATTAACATTATAAAGGGTCGTTATATTAGCATCCAAGTCCAAAAAAATAGTAAAACAATATACATTTCTATAAACTTGTGCTTGAAAATAATATATATTGTTCAAATAATGTTAGAAATTTTAAGAATTATAAATATAATTCTTTAGAAAATTAATAATCTCTCTAATGTCAAAAACTATCAATCCTTAATATATATATATATATATATATATATATATATATATATATATATATA
>JAOUZG010026054.1:2063346-2075236 GCA_026289955.1 Argiope argentata
ATATATATATATATATATATATATATATATATATATATATATATATAAAGTTTTTTATACAATTGGCTTTCAAGAATTCTAAAGTAATAGGGAAATTATACCAACATCAGATAATTAAATCAAAATCTTGATTCTTATGGATGTGATTTTTTAATAATTAAAATCACCTTGATTTCAGAGAATTAATAAATAAGCTATGTATTCGAATTCATTTAGATAAATTGAAATGAATTACACATAGGTAAAGATATACTGACACATTTAAATTAGAATTAATTTTTTTAAAAAAAATCTTCAATGCTTCTTAGTTTTTTAAGGAATAAATATATAGCCTCATTTCTTAAGAGATCCTCCACTGCTCTCGTCGACCCATTAAAATGTTAACTCCATTCCCTTGACGAAACTTATTTATAGAAAGGGAAAAAATATCTGTCAGAATTTGCTGAGAATGATATTAGATTAACTGGAATTGGACAGGCAAAGGCTGGGGATTAACCAGCGTACCTTATATTTCAATTAAGTGCGATATGTATATGAAATCAAGCTTCCAATTAAACATCGTTTATTTCGTAAAGAAGCTCGAATTTCATGGGTAGATTCATAAAATGTCTTATTCTATTTTAGTAATGAATCCTTTAGGAGAAAAAAGAAATTGATTAAAATCATATCAGAAAATTTTATACTGATTAAAAAAGATACTATTTTTAACATCATTATTTTTAACATGTTAATAAGGAGTCATTAATATTCTTTTAGTTTTTGGTTTTGTAGTAACTCTGCGTAATCATAAAGAGTTAAAACATAAACTGACGATATTGAAACCAAAGCGACATTTTCCATTAACAAAGAAGAAAAATCCTGATTTACTCGTCTTAAGGTAATAAATAGTTCTTTTAGAAATTAAGCAACTTTAATTTTTTGGAAGAATGCTAATTATTCTTAAGAATTCTAAACTATTGCTTAAGTTCTCTTAAATTTAAAACAATGACTTTAAATTTTTGCATTCGGGCTCCCCTCTCAGGCATCATTTTAGACAGCGCATTCATTTAATTTTGAAGGTTAAAAATATCTATAGAAGCGAGAAGATGTTGATTAATTTTTCGGGGAAATTAAAATTAAAACAATTATATAATATATAAAAAGGAATTTTCATTTATTCTCATTTTATGCACTGCCATGCCATTCATCTGATTGCGATTTTATCTTAATTAATAGTTCTGTAATTTTGAGTTTATTTTCTTTGTGAAATACTTCTAATTTACAATTGCGCTAAAAATATAAAAATATATTTTAATGCTAATATCATTTTTAGATATTAATAAATTTCAATTTTTTAATAATCCATTAAAATTATATGAAATAAATAATCTAAACTAATTAAAAAATTATCTTTTGTAAAAAATGACAAGATTAATGTCATTAAAATATGTATGGAGGCTATTTCATCGACTCGGATAGGGTTAAAATTATCTGTCCATTAAATTACTGTTCTTTATTTTACGATTTGCATATTTTCCACTTACGTTTTTCGCATTGTAAGATTTTTACTGTTAAGCTTCTTACATTTAAAATTTTAAAATTCTATCTAGCTATTTTCTCACTTATTTAAACTTATAACTTCGAAACTATAAGATATATATAAAATGTATTTGATTTATATTATGAAATTTATTTGAAAGATATATCATAAAATTTATTAAACTTTTGTTATTGACAGCTCACACTCCCATGCAAAAATATATTGAAATGAGTAGATTTTGAATATTATTTATCTTTTATTGGCAAGAATATTAATAACAGAACCAAATTAGAGAATATCAATGCTATTCACGAAACAAAAACATATTATACAATGTGCAAGGATTTGGGTAAAGAAATGATATTCTTGAAAGACAACAAATGAACAAATTAACCGGAATTGTTCTTACTTTAATAATCCTCATGTATTTAAAAATAGCCAAATACTTTATAGTATTTTAATATCATAAACCAAAAATTATTATAAAGGTCATCCTTTATTAACATATTTCTTTCAGGTGTTAATTTCTGACAATTAATATTATTTTATTAAGCATCTTTTAATAATGTATTAAAAAAGAGTTTTTGGTATTTTATGATGGTGAACGATCACAGACCCATATATTATTATTTTTTCATTTGTACAGGCATTAAATTTCGTTTACTGAACAAGAATAAATTGTATTTGTTTATGAAATGATGAAAACATATATAAACAAAAGTTTCATCATTTTGTAGCAATATTGAATTTTATTACTTTATGTTTACTTTCAATTTGAGCTGTAATTGACAAAAACGAAACAAATTCGAAAGATAAAAGTAAATTTATTTTAAGCAGAATATTTGTGGGTTCTTGATATTAGCGCAGTAGAATGTAATGACATATTATAATTTTAAGGACAAGTGAGCATTTATTATTTTCATAATAAGAATTTAGATGCAGGTAGCTAAAAAGAAGGCAGTTTATGTTGGATTGAAATATTCTAATATTTTCTCACTAAATTAAAGGAGTATGTTTTTTCATTCATTTAAGTTTAAATATAGAGACATTTTGGAGTGAGATAGTAGATATTATGGTTGTTGATTGGTAGCCACCATGTAACTAAATTTAGTTGAGTTATAAGTCTAGCTTTCAATTCTTATTATTATGATTACTCATCAAATGTGATTTGTCAGTTTATTTAAACTCATTAAGCATCTAAAAAAAGGAAAATTACATTGAAAATTGACATTGTAAATTTCAGATGATTACGACGAGTTAAATAATATTAAATAACATGTACACTTTACGTTCATATAAATAGACAATTTAATACCCTTGACCTTTTTAATGAAAAAATAACCACATTCCCCATAAAATTATCCCTGTAGAAAAATAAAAATAAAAAAAAATATATTTCCGCGAATAGTTTCCCTATTTGACTTCTTACTGTTTTCCGATTTTTTTAAAATTAAATTTTGAAAATTAAATCACTTCCATATAAAGATTTAGGAAAAGATGAAACGAACACTAAAGTTACTACCTAAATGAAGATTCAAATAAATATGTAAGCTAATCTATACATCACGTGTCTCACAGCCGTAATACTCATGCCTTTCAGAAATTAAATTCTTGGGACGGTGATGCATATTTACATCTTAAACTAGAACAATATTTAAACACCCTTAGGTGGCTCCTTGTGTCCATTACTTATGATATAAATATGGATTTGGTATCTCAACCTTCAGTTTACTCATATTCAGCAAGGAACGCGATGGCCTGGTAGTAAGGTTTCAGTTTCGAAACTCGGTTAGAACCATCGTGTAAGGGGGTCTGTTGCAATATAAATCTGTCAGATCCAAACGTACTCCCGGTAGTACACCAGCTCAGGTGTCGTCCTCGCCCTCTCACATTGGTTCAAAATTAAGAGTTCCGCATCAAAATAGCCTTAATGTTGCTTTACAACCCTGTTTTAATATAATTTAACTCATATTCAACCTTTAGCCTTTTACTCATCAGCTGTTAAGAGGGGAGAGGGCAAGATTAATATAAATAAACAGAGCTAAGCTGTGTAACTTTCTACTTAATAAAATCATTCGGGTATCTGATTTATCACAGAATTTCCGCCTTTTTTTATTATTAGTACTGGGTAACCGTAACTTGTCTTTTTCGTTTATTACGGCTAAAAAAACTCAATTTGTTAGACGAAAAATTGACTTTTATTATGAATGAACTAATAATCTAAAATTATAGAAAAAAGGACAACATCAGGACTTAAAATTTATTTTTGTGAATTTATTTCAAAGTTAGGCTTAGCGACGCAAAACCCCCTTCCTGTGGGATGATTCCTTTCGTGTTTGTTTCGTCCCATGCGTGCGTCTGGGATAGAGGCATCCCATCCCAAAAGGGATATATTCAAGAAAAAAACTGCCTTGAAGACATTTACGCGTTTTTCTATTTTTTTAAAGCAAAGGCATCTTTTATTTGTTTTTACTTCATATACCCAAAATTCAAAATATAAGGATATTCAAGGATGCTGTTGTTTACTCAAAATGGAAATTTCTTGTGAATTTTCTCCGTCTAATAATTTTTTTATTCTTGGTGATTTATATGATATGAGCTCGTGTTCGATTGAGAGTTAAGTTCATTATGTGATTTGAGACTCTTAAGTTTTTATTGGCTTAGTGAACACAAATTTCAATGGGATTAAATATAAAATCATGCATGCTTTATATCTTACCGAGGAATCCAATGATGGCGTCCAAACATTAAGAAAGAGACAATCTTCGCTTCCTTCATACAGCTTTGTATAAGGATTCAGCTGAAAGCATTTGGAACCAAATGTGAATGCTTCTTGCGTCTGGTGCTCGTCGCACCAGGCGCTATCCACCCACAAAGGCACGGGCTTTCTCCATCTCCTCGTTCCAACAGGCGGTGTTGCATACGCAATACCCTAGAATAAAAAGCAACACAATATGGAATCTTGTAGTTGTTGATGTGGTTGGTAAAAAAAGTTTTTCCCTAAAAGTATAGTTTTGGAATATATTTATCTGGTGCATATTTGCTGTAAAGTTTATAGAGATAATTCTACTATAATTATTCATAAAATGCTATAACAACTTTAATTGAAAATAAGTATTAATTAACTAATATAAAATTAATAAAACATAAATATGAAAGACCCAGAAAAAATTTCAATAAAACTAGTGAAAAACAAATATTATTTCTTTTTTAAAATCATTTTTATTTTTTAAATTTAAGAAAAAGAAAATAATTTTCATTCATTATTTTCCTATCAATATTTTAAAATCCCACCTTTTCTTATTTATTTTCAGTTGAAAAAAAACTGTAACTGTTGGTTGTATACAAAAGATAGACCTGATTTAATATATTAGGCTTTTTTTAATCACCTTACACTCTAAAATGAATATCAAATTAAAGAAAATTGTTCTTTAATGAGCAATATCGTACTTATATCTTACAGTATATTACTTATTTTATATTTTCAGTTTTATCATACTCTGAAAACAATACTACGACACAAATACCATTTTAATCAGTATACTTTCAGTAAATTCAAATATTTATCAATGCAGTTGAAAATGATATTGACCTAAATAATAAAATGAAAAAATTTCAGTTTTTTTGCTACTATAATTTATTATTTTCTTTAACACAAAATATTTTTTTTAATCTATTATTCGGTCAAAATAAAAAAGTTGAAATATTCAAACAGCTTGGCTAAACTATTTTGCACACTGCTCACCGATAAAAAAAATCATCCCGGCTTATCATATTTCCAGTTCCGCACTTCAAAAACCAAGCACTCCTCTTTATACACATAAGCCTCGTTATAATATTCAAATGAGGTAATGGAAAGAAGCTTACGAACGCAATTTAACCCGCCAATATCATATTTACGGAGAGCTTTACATCTCCAACATCTTTTGGAAGGCTTTAATGCAAAAACACCATGTCCCAAATTGAAAACCATCGAGAGTCAAGCCCATATATTTACGAACAAAGAATTTTATTTGTGGTAATATTAGAGGAGATATCTGTTTCCCATCACGGAAGAATGATACTCTGATAAAAAGGGAACAAGTTCTCGCCATTAAATATTTCATACTTTAGGGTTAAAGCGTAGCTACTGGCGTTCCCAATTTGCCACTAAATTTAACATCCTCGCTTACGTAGAGCCCCAGGAGAGGGTGTAGTAATACTTTAGATATTGCAGAAGGATTCAGGGAAATTCTCGGTGGAATGAGTTTCATCGGCGGTGCTTTGTTTGGTTACTTATACTAGCAACAAATATATATAAAAAATCTATGATATAAAGTTCGATTTTATTTCTAAAAAGTGATTTGAAATAAATAATATCTTTTGACATGAAAATTTTACTTGAATAAATGAGTTACAGTTGAATAATATTTTTATAAGCAAAACAGTTTGACAAAATTAAATGTAAGATTAAAATTTAAGCCTTCTATTTGTAATTTCATTGCAGAGAATTCAAATAAAAAAATCAAATAAATTCTAAACGTCAGTTTTATTAGTTGATTAAATAAAAAAAAATTGGATTTATTCATCTGTTTACATTTCATGAGATATTGAGTTAAAATATTTATGAGCGTATGCATTTCCTAAACGAATTAAAAGATGAATATTTATGAAAAATCTAGAGCATCAAAATTTGAAAGGCACTAACATTTTTTCCTCGATTATTTTAATGACTTTTTTTTACAGTTCTTAGTGTTTCAGTAAATTTTAGTTTGAAAAATAAAATTCGATTTTTAAAGGTGTTGCTTTAAAATTCTGTCTTATGTTTGATATTTTCGCTTTGCTACTATTTTATTATCTATTTATTGACATAGATATTTGAATTTTCTTCTATTAAATGCAAAGAAATTTTAAGCACCTTGTATATGGGCCATTATTTTCCTCTTGTGAAAACATGAAGTTGCTTTGGTTATGGGGTTTTATGATCCGAAGATATGTAGGCAAAATATTTTCTCTTTGTTATTTGTAGATAGCGAGTCATCTGACACATGACATTTGAAATTTGTTTTGCAAGTATTGTGTGAAATATTAAATTAAATTTATTATCAATTGCTTTTTGTTTGTCGTTTCTATGAAATAACATCTTCCAGGTTGTTTACGAGTTCTTACTTTTAAGTAATTAATCTCGCGCTGAAAAGATTCGCGTTTGGTATTTTTTAGGGAGGGGGGATTCTCTTTCTTAACTGCCGCACTTTTGTAAAATGCGACATATATTTTTACTTATTATTTGCCCTATTAGAATATGATCTATTAGAATAACTGTACTGATTATTTAGTTCGATTTTGAGAACAATACACTTTTTATCATGCATAATGCTCACATTAATAAATTTTTTTAAAGTTGCTGAGATATTCTATTTCCTTTATCCTCAAATTTTCCTGAAGGGTTTTCAAATCTGATTATTATAAGGGCTGAATCTATATCATTTTAATAATGAGTTTGTCTAAAAACGGTATCTTGTAACTTAGTTGTCTATTCTTAATAGTTTTTGAATTTTCAGATCTACCAAATCCTTATATATCATTTTGTAGAATTTTACATTGGGGTATTGCTATCAGAGTCGGT
Organism: Argiope argentata; assembly: GCA_026289955.1. Lineage (NCBI taxonomy): Eukaryota > Metazoa > Arthropoda > Arachnida > Araneae > Araneidae > Argiope > Argiope argentata. The sequence continues at coordinate 2,070,471 of JAOUZG010026054.1, forward strand.
GAATATAAGAAATTTTTAATAACAATATTGTCACTTCTTTTTATTCCGTAACGAAACAATGCATTTAAAATATAGCTATTGTGTGATATATTACTTTGTGATACTATCAAAAAGATTTTGCTTTCAAATTTTTTGATGCAGTGAATATTAATGTAATACACGATTTTTTTTTTCATGCTATTGCCGTAACGTCTATGTATTGGCACATAAAACCTTGCAGAATCTATGAATAGACTGCAGCCTATTCTTATTCATGGAGATGAATGCAGGACACAACTCACCTTAAAAACGTAGGCGCCGTCCTCTGTCTTCCCGATGACATGACCACAGCTGGTTTTGACTGCGACCTGCCTGTGCATGTTGGAGAACCCTTGTGCCCCTGACAGAGGGTCGATATTTAGGAAGGAATCGTCATTTGGCACTTTTCTGAAAGAAGGAATTGTCGGTCTGAGATAGGCAGGTGCAATGGAAAATCAATTCCCAGAAAGATGATAATGTGGGGTTTTTTGCATTGTTATATAACATTGAGATTCAAAGTGAAAAAAAAAAGAAAACATTCTTTTATTTGTTACAATGTTTTACAAAATTTGCATTGATATAAAAGAGAAAAAATGGGCACCTATAACAACTGTATGAAAATTCAAGTTTCTCTTTTTTTTTAACTAACTATATAAACTGAAAAACTAATATTGAATTTTTGAAAAATAGTATCCACCAACAGATAAATACTGTAATGATAAAACCATCAAGAAATTGAATGTAACTTTTGCTAAAAAGTATATTTCCGTTTAAACAAAAATTCAAAAACAAAAAGACGGCCAAAAGAAAATGGCAAAAACAAAAAGATTTATATCTATTTATAAAATTTTACTTAAAATAATGTATTGCGCACTGCCTCCGCTATATTTAATTATTCTAAGGATTTTTTTTTAAATTCTGATAAAATGGTTTTTTAAAAAAATATATATATTTCGATTTAGTTTCTTCGTTCAAGTTCAGTACGTTACTTAAATTATTATATTTGTTTTTACCGAAAACAATTCAAACACTATTTTTTAGTAAATATTTAAATATGATTTGCATTCAATATTAAGTTTGTAAATTTAAGCTGAAATGGTTTTTCGCGTGCTATAGTTAAGCATCATTGCAGCTAAATATCTCTTGCAATAAATTAAATCTACTTATTGCATAAAACTATTTTATTTTAACCCAGAAAAGGCTAAAATAGGCTTGGCTATTATGGATATAGTAATAATATATTTAATACTATAGTTAAAATATAAATGAAAACATATATGCCAAACGAAAAATATTACATGTAAACCAGTATCAAACAAATGAAGATATAGTAAAATATCGCTGAAAATTCATGAATAACATCATCCAAGAAATAACAATAGAAATATCACTTTGCTCTAGATGAGAATTCTCTGTTGTTAAATTATAAATTTGATCAGTGATATGACATTACATAATTAGAATTTCCAGACAGTTACCAGACAAACTTATGCTTGTATTTTGCAAAGCCTTAAAGTCGACTTCATAAAGGTCATAATTCATATAAGATGACAAGTACTGTAATTTTATTCAATTCGGGAAAATTCTGTGAATTTATAGAGAAGTTGTATGCCTATTTTTATGGAGCCAATTCACTTCAAAAATATAACACAACAGTGATTTTATAACAGTTGATTTTATTTTTCATTAGAAGAAAAGTACTTTTTTCTAAACAAGTAATAGTTTTGTGGTTTTTATTTATTAAAGATGCTGAATTTTAAAAATATAAAATTTTGACATTGAAATGTTTTTAAACAATACTTATAATTAATTTTTGACATCTTTAATGTTATATATCAGCTAAATATCAACAAATTTCTTATTCTATAATTTTTTCCTAATTTTCAAATCTCTAACAAAAATTTAAATTTATAAAGTTAGAATAAATAATTTTATGCTGTACTGCTCAGAGTAAGGATTTTCACTTCTAATAACATTCAAATTGTCGCCTCATTCGATGTGCAATAATTGAAAAATATATTTTAAAGAAACTTATCCATCATTTTCTGTTCTTGCATTGCAGTAAAAATTTTAGAAAATGAAATATATAGTTCTTAAATTTATTTAGGTTTTAAGATAAGATATGGATAATCTCTACTTAATAAAAAATGCTTTTGGTGAAAGAAAATTAACAGTTTCTTTTATGTACAAATGAGATCTGAGATATATTGATGCTTAAATAAAGAATAATAATTTAACGTGACCATATATGCGGTCTACAGATTGGTCACGTCACTGCCATGAACGCAATCTGATAATAGACATAGGTGCACAATAAACCTTTGGAAAATAAATAGACGAAAAAAATCATTGATTGTGATAGCATAATATAAAATGGATGAAAAACGCTAATATCCGCAAAATTGAGAAAAATACACTTTGTCCAAAAGGCCAGGAAGCATTAAATTGTTAAATTAGAAATCACATGATCACTTATCTGCATTACATTTCCATTCAAATATTTATTTCCATTTTTTGTTTAAAACATGAAAATAAAACTGACAAATTTAAAAACAACTCTCGTAATATATCCAGAAGCCTCCGAATTCTAAGAAATCAATATAAATAAGGATGATCGTAGTAACAATCAATATTATCTGGATATTTCGATGCACTCCAGTCTAATCAATGTTCTGTAGATCTGTTTGTACTTAATAGGTTATTTTTAAATAAAATCTAATAAACACTTGCAATTTGTATCTGAATTAATTTTATTTCCCAACTTGCTAAACCACTATATGTTGCTTGTAAAATTTATTATGTTACTAAATGATCGTAGCGAATACAATACGAAACTAAATATATTTTTGAATTTTGTTCCAGACATTAGCCAGTTGACATTAAGATTAAAAGAATTTAATTGAGATTGGAAAAAATGCATTCTTTTATCATCGAATATATGCTGTAAAGAGGAAGAAAAATAACACATACGGTTCCGAGTTACCGAAAACAACAACAACAAGAATTTGAATCCAAACTTAATGATGATTTTTATTATTCCACGAACTACAATACACAGATAAATTAGACAAAATGAAAACTAGCGTGGTCTTCAGAAATTGAAACCATGACAAAGGAGAACATTTCGTCGCTTTTAAAAGATATCACTGAATTTGATTTTAAAATTTTCTATGCCATATGAAGCTGTTAAAAAATTGTTAAATCAATCAAATAGTCCGCTAAAATGTAGTGATAATAATTGAGAGAGCTACGTTTGTAACCCAATATTGTTTGTAAGTGAGAGCTACGTTGATCTCGAAATAAAATTGTGAAAATTAGATATAAAAAAATCTAAATTTTCAGCAATCTCTACGATTTAATGAACTACTCGCAATTCCACCAAACTAGTCGGATAAGGAGTCAAATCTGATGAAACTGGATTGCTTCCACGTCTGTATATTGGCTGTTGTTTCAATGAATTGAAAAAAATTCGAAACATTAGCATGGACTTTTAAAATAATTTATTTTCTCAAACTAAAATTATAAAATCACTTGAAATCAAGAAATATTGGGAATGCTGATATAATTTCGTGAGCCTCATTTAAATTAAGGCAAAATTTTGATGTTTGAAGTCATGAAAAAGAATTTCTTTTTGTGTGTAAGCATTTCTTTTTTTTTCTAAAAATATTTTCGTAAATCAGAAATTTAGATCATGATTTGTAATTATTTTTAATAATTGGTTGTAAAATTAGGTGCTTAGACATTTAAAAAAAACAAATCCTAATTTCATTTTTTTTTAGTTAGATAAGAAAATGTGAAGTTTTTCTCATTCTTTTTGCAATATTTAAACGAATTTTTCCGGCGCGAGTCCTTTGTTCGAAATGATGATTCATTGTACAATTTTTCATAATGTTTTAGATCGATTATCATACGAATTCCCTGCATTTCAACCCTATTAAAATTTCACTCGAGAAATCAATTGGTTTCCCTTCACACAAATAATTATCTGAAATGAAAAAATATCGATTGTACAGTTAAAAACAGTTTTTAAATTTAGTATTTTAAATTATATTATGCATACATTTTATTACGTAACAGAAAACGAAATATAAATCATTGCATAATAAAAAGAAATTGAAAAAAATGGAATTCATCACATGTTAACATTAATTAGTTGGATAATATCTATTTGATTTGATATTCATGAAGAAAAATGATTCAAAATACTTTACAAGGCAAATAGTTGAAATTACAGTTACAAAATCAGACAAGTAATGATACTTGAATAATAGGTATTCATTATGAAAAACATTTTCAAAATTTATTTTTATTCTGGGTAAAATCTTACCGGAATATAACAATTTTTCTTTATATAATTATAGCATTTTACTGCATAAATACTAAAAACATACTAAAGAAATGATAGAAAATCCACAATATTACTTTTTCAATTACATTAATTTTATTTTATTTCATTTTTTAGTTAATTATATTTTATTTAATTGCAATTTTAGAGCTACACTTACAATTGTTTCAATTGCAGCGTTTATACAAATGACGATGTTAAATACATTTTTAAAGGCATCATTCCTGTATCTAGAACTAAATATCAAAAATAGTGTGCGTCCTCAATACTTCGTCTTAAACTTTCTGATAAATCTACTCGTGCAATATTTGCCATTGACCAGCAATAATTACATAAGAACCCATTGGACCTCGATATTTGCAATACACTTTATGTATACCTAAAGCATTTAATCACCGTACGA
>JAOUZG010026054.1:2098866-2125269 GCA_026289955.1 Argiope argentata
AGCTGTTTTGCAGTCTGTTTTTATCGTACGTAAGACTTGAATTTACGCTGTAATTGACTGTTGACTGCTGGATTGTATTTATCTGAAATTTTTACTTTATTAATTATCCTGTAAATAACTGTAAATAGCTGTAAATAAATTTGTTTGTGCTGTCCTCATACAAAGTCCATTCAATCCGAACCCGCTAAGCATAAAAACGTAACAATATATATATATATATATATATATATATATATATATATATAAAATTTCATTGCATTTTCAACTCTGAATACAAATATTTTTCAATGTTATAAAAGAAGAACATGCTGAGTAATTTATTAGCAGACAAAATTTTGAAAAAAGGCAAACTGAGAAAAACAGCTTTAAAGTTTTCAACACAATAAAACTATAATAAAAACAGCTCATATGAAGTTAGATTTTTTTCAGAACAATTACACGGCATTTGTAAGGGTTAAGATACTAATTTTATTGATATATATTATTATCATATTTATTAATGACCATTACCATATATAGGAATTATCAAAAAAAATTAAAGAAAAAATTATAAAATGATCACTTTCTTTAATTCAATAAATCTTTTAGTAAAAATATTTATAAAATGATCTGCAATTTTGTATATCATCTAAGCAATACTATACAGTAACAATTCAAGGCCATTTAATTAAAATTTAAATGAATTCAGCCGTTTTGAATGAGTTAAATTTTCTAGACAATGCATGCCATAAAAAAACATACGTACAAAAATTTTCACTATGAAATAGTTCATATAAATACATAATATTTTAAATAATATATTATCATTAAAACATAATTCTATAAAAGTTTTGTGTTAATCTGAGACATATAGATGAAATAATCAAAGCATAATTAACATAAGCAGTAACGACATATTTGAAAATGACAAAAAAAATGTACAAAAAATTTATACAGCAATGTAATATGGTGTATTATTATTCAGAGCAAGGGAATGGGATTTCCTTTTAATGCGAGCATTTTCGAAACCAATTTAAAAGCAGGTAAGCTATAAATAAATTAAGTAGTCTTGAAAAAGACAGTTTTGCTTTCAAATTGATTATAATATAACCAAAGGTAAATTCAATCAAAAACATCACCGAAAGCGGTAAAACTATAAATAAACAAGGATTTACTGTTACTGTTTCAAACTTTGCCTCTTTTTATTTCATGGAAAAAAAGAGGGGCTTGGCTTGGCTACTCGCACATGAAATATATCTGATGAAAACACAGGAAGTGGGCATTCCAGCTGATATCGCGTTAGACAAAATAGTTCCATATCTCATTAAATACTTGATGGATTGGTTTAAAATTTTCAGAATAACAAGTCAAAGGTTCAAGGATCATTATTCGCTAAAAATCAGAAAATCGACATTTTCATCGATTTTCCGAAATTTTGAGGTACCGAGTCCCCTTAAATAAAAGAAATGTTGAAATTATTAGGTTTCAATAACTTCTATTAGGTATCAACAAATTTGTTTGTTTAGTTTATTAAGAGATTTATGTCGCTCTCGTCTGATGTTAAGCATTGTTACGTCTATGATTAATAATAGTTTTTCCTTCATAAATATTGGATGCATGAAAGTCAGTATTGTTTTTTTATTTCAATCTTTCAAAAATGCAGATCCTGATTCCTATTAGTTATATCGCAGTGCCTAAAATCATTAAATTGATATATTTAATTTTTTTTTAAAAAAATTGACAATGTTTTTTAAAAGTCTGTTTAACATTTCTAACAGATTTTTAGAAAATATAACAGACCTAAAATCGGCATAATTCATTCCATAATTGTATTTTCTTATTCCATGTTATTTTGTAAAATTACAATATTGTTACGTTTATGGCGTAGCGGGTTCGGATTGAATTTACTTTACTTGATGACAGCACAAACAAATTTATTTACAGCTATTTACAGGATAATTCATAAAGTAAAAATTTCAGATAAATGCAATTCAACAGTCACTTACAGCGTAAATGCAAGTCTTACACACAATAAAAAAAATCTGTACTACAGCTATCGTATAGCACAGCAAACTGTAAATCACAGCGAGCTCAATAGTACAACGTTAGCAGCAAACGCAAACACAGCTCACTAATCCTCTAGTCTAGCGAGATGCTTCTCTTCCGGGAGAAAACTCTCTACTAACTCACTCCGACTACTCGTCCGTCATACAGCTGAGGAAGCGCGTGCCCCGAAACTCGTGAAACCTCTCAAAACAACGCGCGCAATCCAGAGGCTATTAGACTATCCCTTTCGCCAAACCAATCAAGCTGGAGCGAGTCTCCCCGCCAAACGTCGCCATCTTCGGCACGTTTTCGTGCCGCTCTCCCGCTTGTAATAATATCGTTAGGAAATAAATTTGCAAAAGATATATAATAATACTGTGGCGGCAAAAACAACATGTAAAAGTAAATATATTGTAGGCATCTAAAAATGAATTAAGAGATTTAAAAAGCAGATTATAATTTAAAAAGCATGCAAAATACGATGCATAGTCGCACCTAATATGGCATATATAATACCCAAAATTATATATATAATATCTACTAATATGGAGTATATAATGTTCACAAAGGTAAAGCCAGAATTGCAAATAAATGATTATTTCTCAATATACTTTCAATTATAATAATCTAATACAATTATCTAAATAAGATCTGAAATATTATTCGAATAATTAAAATAATCAACTAGTTATATGAGAGAAAATTATAAGAACTGTAATACTATAGAATACATTTAGGTTCGAGCAAAAAAAAATAAATATATCCTTGTTTTGTTTTGTTTTTGTCATCGAAACAATATTATCGAGGAAAAATTAGATGTTAACTAACGCATAAAAAATTTTAAAAAAATATGCAGTAAAAATTTGATATTTTTTTTACTGTCACTACATTTTTTACTAGTTTATATTCCATTTTCAATTTTATTTTAAATTTTCAGAATCCCGTGTGTTACATTAATTTTCAATTTAAACTCTAAAGAAGTTTACATTATATTATTCATAATTGTGAAATAATTTATATAAATTTAATCTCATCAAGTATTTAAATAAACTCTCTATTTTTTATAGTTCGAGGAAATGCGTAGTTATATCAAAATTAATAAGATAATTCTTAATAAGGTATTGCATTTTCTGTTTACGGAAAATAAAATATGCATAAAGAATTTCTTATTCTGTAATAAATGATTATAAATAATTTTTTAAATAAAATAAAATTGTCTTCATTATTCTCAATAAAAAATTAATTCCAAAAAATAGTTACAGAAATTTAATTACTTAACTGCATTTATTAAAATTGTATTTGGATGGTTACTTTAAAATATAAAAACTTTTGTTTAAACTTAATACATTAATCATTTCTTATTGTTTGATATATGTTTCATATACTGATAAATTTAACAATCTTCATTTTACTAATTAACTAATCTTAATTATTTAACTAAGAAAGTGCAATACTTTTAATTTTGCCCTGCCTAAATTATTCATATCTATATTACGCTTATATTTATCATTTGAATTTAATACAAACTTTCAAATATGTAATTAATTAAGTAATATTTTATGCTTACAATATATTTGATTGGTTAGTTATTAATTAATAAAAGTTATTAATATAATATGAGTCAAATTTAAGACTAAGCTTACGTTAATAACTTAAACTAAAATAATTAATTGAAGTATTTATCTGAGACTTTATTTTTTAAAAATGTTAAACTAATATTCTTATTTATATGGAATTAAATATCTTTCATTTAGTAAAAAAATAATGTGTTATTTAATAAAAGTAAATTATATTAAAATTAGTATTATTAAAAATATATAATATAAATTAATTATTAATATTAAATTATTCTTTAAAATTTTGTTTCTGTAAAGCAGAAATATATAAAATATTACTTAATTACTTAATATTTGTAATTAATTGTGGATACAAAAATTAATGCATAATTGCACTACGCACTTTTGGTTGATATACTCCAGCCCTACACGAGAAAAGCCCACAACATTCAATATATTTAAAAATTACTTAACGATTAACTTTCTAAAAGATTAAAGCTAGAACTTATTCATAAGATTCCCTATGGAATAATGTGCTACTCCACAATGCAATCTCATCCCGGCTTGTTTGGAAGTTTATATTATGCGAACTAAGGGGTGGAATTTCCACGTGCATTCCGAAACTTTGATAGTTAACCCCATTGATGTCTGGAGAATGATGTACAGTGTTTTAGTATGAGTCTAAATTGCTAACGACGTAGTATGTTAGTGAATTCAACTTGGAATTCTAGTTCCAAATGGTGTAGTAAATACTCCTAGATGTCTAGACGCTTGCAATTGGATCAATGTATGAAGTGAAGCTATATCTCTGCTGGTAGTTGGAACTTGCCATGGAGTTACATATAAGCTTGTTTGTATGGTTATGTCTTCTTTTGCATGCGCTGAATAATGCCTTGATGTGATTTACCATTTCTGTGGACGTAAATCTTAGTATTTTTAGACGTTTTGTTTTTCGCATAATGTCGTATATTTTATGGAATTCTTTGACTGAATTCTATATATCCCGTATTTTTATAGCATTAAGGGAAATGTGATCAAATATTTAAATATAGCAAAATAATAAACTGTAAAAACGTTTGAAAGTTTTCATGAGTAATTCATGAGATTAGAAATAAAAAAAAATTAGTTTTTGTTTTCAGGCGAGAATAAAAATCATCTTAGAACATAACTTGTGTTTGATCAAATTTAATTAGATAAAATCTTCTTTATGAAACTAGAGAATTAATTTTGAATTGAAATTATTCACTCGATCCAACGTCTTCTTTTTAAAACTTTTACTTCAAATGAATCAATTAAATTAAGATTAAAATTCCTTAAAGTTATATTTCCTTTAAATCTCAAAATAAATTAGGATTAAAATGAACTATCTTAATTTCACTAACTTATGAAATAACTATATTCCCGAATCAATAATTTTATTTTCCCTAAAATATAAAAGCTCTGTTAAATTTGTATAATTTTTATTTATCATTTTATTGTTAGTTATAATAAAAATAGTTGCAACTATTTTTTTCTGTAAGTTTTAAATGCCCAAGAAACTTATTTAAAAAATCCACGACCTTGGGCAATGCATGTTTTTATTCCGTGTTTTTTAGAGGGGGGGGGTTAGATTCAAAATTCTACAAATTTTTAAATTAGATCATCACATTTAATTTTCATAATAAATTATAAAAGTTTCACCAAAAGAACGGTTTGATTGTTTATTTTCTAAAATAAATTTAATTCTATCATGTATTCGTGTTAATTTATTAAGCATTCATTTCAGTAGCTTTGAAAAAGAGTGGATTATTTTATAACATGATTCACAAACGAATGGCATATTATTTAGCTAAATGCATGGCGTTTAAATATATTTAACGAGTAGATGATTGGAATGAAATAAGTAAGAACCTGAGCAATTATTCTTTATAAAATACTAATGCTACACTTTATTATCGATTAGATACTAAAATAGAAATTAGATTAAGAACAACTATTTAATAAATCGGACTATAAACTTCACCTGACCTACGAAACCTTTGCAAGAATGATTAGATTATTTATTTTCTACAATTAAATAAATTTTTTAATTTCCTTACTTCAAAAATTATCGTCTTAATCTAATTTTAACATATCGTAATATTATAGCGATGTTGATATGAAATGAGCACTGTTGAAATATAACTTAATTTAAGGACAATGGTTTATCGGCTCCGAGTGCTAATATCAAATTTTCGGTACCTCATAAGTATAAGCACAAGCTTGCTAATGCATTTAAAGTGTACCGCAGTCCTATGCAACAGAATTATTTGAACCAATAGAATATTAAAGTAAGAGATTATCAGTATCGAACTTCAGGCTCAATAAACCCACAGATGTGTAAAGACAATGTAGAATGATTAAGAACCATATCAAAGAACTCTCATATATTCTATAATAAAGGTGCTATCCTCCTCTATAACAGTGGTAAATATTTGTACTTTTAAACGAGACCGTAACAAAATACTAAACGTAAATATTACTTAAATGATTTAGAATGTGGCGTCAGCTTCATAAACCAGATGACATCAAACTTTGTATATTATCTAGCAAAGCTGTTGGGAATGAGTATCGAGAATGCAATGTCGTTAGCAATTCTAAAAATGTGTGAAGTGGACTCATGGTGACCTCAAACGTAATGATTCATAAAAAATCTCGAGTTCAAATTATTTAATAATCACAGTGCTTTTTTTTGCATACGCTCTATTTTATAAAGAAAAAGTGATAGGAATTAATAGCAGGAGAATAAATTATGGTCAGTAACTCTAAAAAAATGTGCGTTTAGGACTCAGGAAGATCTGAAACATGAAGATCAATCTCGAATTCAAGTTACTTGATAACTGCAATTCTTTCTTTTTGTATGTATGTTATAAAATACAAGAATTAGTATCAGAAGTATAAATTAGGTTAATTGTATCATGTTTTACGAACTGTGTTTCTAAATACAGATCTCTGGTAGCTCAGCTTGCTGCGCAATATTGTGCGGTATTAGATGACATTAATTAATATTCCACAAATTTATACAATAATGCGAATGTTGATTAATTTCATATAATGCTGAGCAATAATTTTTGTGATACTAAGAATAAAGATTAAAAAATCCTATCAGATTTGAAAAGCGACATAATAATATTTAAAAAATCTTAAAGAATACAGAAATGTATTTAATATGACGGAACCAGTAATAATTAAAAAATTATTATTTCTATTTTAATAATAATTGTTGAATAAAATTAAGTTTATGAACTCAATTCATAGTAAAAATATGAATTATGAATTATTAAGAGATAACCGTTTACAACAAACAATGTTTACACGCAAGCACACATTTAATTTCCTAATAATTCAACTCCTTATTAACGAAGAAAATTGAAAATGATTTTTGTAATTTCTTTCCATTCAATAGATTTAAAAAGCTATAACTTGTTATTACTACTTTTCGTACAAAGTTACAATTCACAGAGAAGATCTTATTAAAATTTTATTTGACCTATGATGTTTCAAATACATACCACGTATCTGTAAATCCATATACATATTTACAGATGTAACGCTAAATAACTGATACTGATATAAAATGGTGTGAAAATTCATTTTCAAAATCATTAATCTGAATTGATTGCATGTCGTACCATAGAATTGTTACTTCTATGACCAGTCTTTATCTTTTCGAATTTCTGCCAAAATTTTACACTCAAATATAATTTTACTATACAAACGCTTTACGAAACTTTTGATAATTTAAATTATTAAGTTATGAATTATTTTGTTTTTTAAAATAAGAACATATTTTCAAAAACTGTTCTTTCTGAAGTAGGGAAGTCAAAGAATAAAGAGTAAATAAAATGTTCGAGTGGTTTTTGCTTATCAAATGTAATGTTTGTCTTTTGTGTGTTCCGTTTATAAAATATAAATAAAAGATTAAATATAAAGGAATTACATGCAAGGAGGCTCCAGTCTTTTAAGGTTTTCTGGGTCTAAGCAATGATTTAGGCCTCACGAAATAATATGCTTCAAAGTAATCTTTTACAAAATTCTGAATCTTCATCCAGCAAAAAGCCTGGAAGTAATTTGAGCCATATGCGGGGTACTGCAGAAAATCACTAACTCTAGTGAGAATGATTTTTCAAAGGTGAAGGATATAGTGTAACATGGCGTGTTTAGACGATATTAATGGTGCCGCATGCCATGTACGCCAGCCATGCATCAATTCTGACAGTTCGATTTGTCAAACACCCATGGGATGCTTTTTCTTTCCTTTCTGAGCTGTCGCATCTTCCTTCATACTTATAAAGTTACTCTTTCTTCCTTTTGTTGTCTCTTTCGATGAAAAAGATATGAATTCGACATCGTATTTCGGCCTCATTGCAAATATATATATAAAATAATCTACTCGGAAGATGGCCTGTTTTATTGTGTTGATATATCTTTTTGATTATTTTATGAAACGACGTATTTCATAACGTAAAAAACTGTAGAGAGTTTTAGATTAAAGTTTGATGAATGGCAACGAAAATGTTCGCATGGAAAAGGATGTTATATAGTGCATTTAAATTCATTTCTTGGAAAATTCCATTTGCGTTCCTTTATGAGTAGCGTCTTTCTCAGAAAATGAAATTACTTCCAAAAAAGATGATAAATTGAGTATTTTTCCCATGATGGAAAATTTCGTTTTCCCATCTCTATTTCACGAGAAATGTAGAATTCCAATACTTCTTTAACAACGATGTTTTGTTTTATTTTCTTTATGTGAAATTTAGTTCAAAGTATTCTTTTTTTTATCTCGAGACATAAAGATAAATGGACTTTTTGTACCTCATACATTTTTAGTAAATATTTCAATATTACAAACAAAATTCATTTAAGGCAATGCCATTTCCATTATTTTTTAATAATGATTCAGAATAACAATGACAGTTTGAATTTCAATTTATATAATATTATTTTATATTTAAGCTTCACTTTCCTTTTACAGCTTCATATAATTAATGATTTATTTTTAATGTTTAATTTGCGGTATATGTATAAAGTGGATTCTGATTACTTTAGCTAATATCACTCATATGTACTCATAAATTTCAAAGCATAAACGGCATGAAATTAGTAATAAAGTAAAAACAAAATGTTTATACTCTTTTCAAGCAAACTATATATAAATAACTCATTATCTTAACATATATTAAGATAATGGTTATAATTAGAGCATTTCATATGAAAATACTATCTTAACTAACTCCAGCACCACAATTTTATTTTAAAAGAATTATTATATCAACATTTAGTTAAATATGTTTATAACAATCTTGTGATATAATTTTCATAAATAATTCACTCATGCAATTAAATTTAGTTTTATCGCTTGAAAATATTATCTTCAGTCTAATAATCTAACACTGTTAAACAATTGCTATTTGTGTTTCAATCATCAATTAATATATGATGGAAAATTTCCTGAATATTTAATAATATAAAATAATGGGGTAAAATATTTCATTTATTTTATTTAGAGCGTTAAGAGTTTATTTGCATTATTTATCAAGAATTGCTTTACTTTTAATAAAAGGGTTTTTTTAAATAATTTGAATTTTAGGAGATGTGATTTCAAATGTAATCTTTATTCATAATGAAAATTAAATGAATACTTCTAATTTACTGATGATGAATATAAATTAGTAGCTATTTTAATTAAATAATTTTTTAAATATCTATTAGATTCGATATGTTCAGCAAAGGATTTATTGTTTCTTAGGTTGACAGAACTCCATTGTTTTGCATAATTACAAATGATGTTCCAATGTTTCACTCCAATTCGAGATTAAGTAAAATCATCTTACTTTATATTGAGTTATTTTCTACCAAAATTATCAATACACTATATTATTTTTTGACTAATAATATAGTAAGAGTTAATACATATAGTAATATAGTTAAGCATGATTCGTTCTAATCTGATTGCATGTGCAGGTAATATTTGATAACTGATATTAAAACTTTTCGATTGAATTAATAAAGAAAATGGTAATGCCCAGTTTTAATAATCCAATTTTTAACACAATGGTCTTAATGTAACGAATGTGCCTTATTTTTTACCTTTACTTCAATTTATATCCATCTTCTGAACTTTGATCTATGAAGCGGAAATATTATAATTTTAAAAAATATATAGCACTAAATTAAAAATTTTGCATACAAATAAAGAAACACCCTTTCTAATATTCTAAATTATTTATACAGGAATAAATATAATAGACAATTTCATTGTCCGAAATTCATTAGAAGACTAATGAGTTTGAACTTGGCTCATAACAAGTTATATATATATATATATATATATATTTATATATATATATGTAAACTGTTTAAAATCAATACCTACTTAGATTAACAAAAATTATTTCGTTTCTCTTAATTAAATAATTACATTTAATATAATATGTATAGAAATATGTCAGAGTCACAATATTAAGCGGCAAAATAGAAAGCCAATTTCTTGGCAATATTCCATTCCATTCCCCTATCTATATAGAGTATTCGAACTCGCAGGTCAAAGGATGGAGATCCAACTCTATACAAATCAGACAATCCCGGTCTAACAATTACAATTACTATTAAATATTTGATCAAAAAATTACACTAGCGCTGAATTTTCAACTCGAGGATTTAAAGCCGATTGTGGCAACGCGAAATGTGTTATTTTCGCACATAAGTTGAGTTAAGCTATACAGACTAGAAATTTCTAATTTTCTCTATTCTGTATTATTTTATTTCGAAAAAACTTCAAAATGAATCCAAAAAAAATATATTAATTAACAAGGTTTGATTTTAAATGCATCAAGCGTTATGAAAATAAACAGAATCGTTTAAAATAATCGGCTGAAAACATACTAAGCCTAACCTCATTGAATTCGTTACTGATTTGGCGGTAGAGAATGTTTTTGATTTTTGGCAAAAAAGTTAGTTTTTGATAAATTAATAAAAAATTAATGACTTGATATTTGAAAAAATCGTAACGGCTGAAAATATGTACAATAAATTTTATATAGGAAGAGTGAGAACTAATAGTAGGTATTGAAAAAAGAGTCTTAACTTAAGTCATACTATATGACGATATCAATTAGAGTTAACTTTTAGGGAATTTCAGGAATACCAAACATTTCAAAACTTTCGGTATAGTTAAAATAGAGATACCTTTACTTGCAGCATGTTCAGAATTCCACCAGACTTAAACATGTCTTGCTTCGTAATTATTTATAGAAGACAATAATTTATATCTCTCTTCTTTTGAGAGGCAGAAAAATTGATGTCTTCCGCCTTCCCACGAATAGCCTCAAAGACAAATTGTGTTCCTTCTTTATTCTAGTAATCCAACCATGAGATGCAATGAATTCTTGGAACTCAAGACTAAAAAGTGTTTCCAAAAGCGTTTATTTTCGAAATAGAATCCTTTTCAGACGCATGAGTACCTGGCTTACTTGGATAATTTCAGTAAAATGAATTTCAGCTCATTATTGCGGAATATTTTCTCTGCATTGAAAAGGAGATTTAAAATTTTTGATGAGTCATTCCTATGAATTAGTTCTGTAAAAATTGTTCCGTAATATCTACGCTTGTCAATTGTTTTGTCAAATCCACTGTTAGATATAATTCTTCTGTTTATCCGAGATAAATAGAAATTTTTATAGTTGTATACTGAACGACATTGTCGTTAAATATTAGGCATAAATCAAATGACAGGAGAAGTTGTAGCTTAAAAATATAATACAATCGCTCAAAATTGTATTTAAAAACTAGGCTTGAATAACTACAAAACTATTTATCAGATTAAAAGTGAAAATGTAATGAATCAAGAAATATTTTAACATTTATTGTCTAGTTTGTAAAGAAAATTTTATTGCTACTTCATAATTACAATTTGATCTAGATTTTTAAAGATAATTCAAAGCCAAATATTAGTTTAAAAATATTGAGACACTTTTTGAAATAAGAAGTACAACGAATATATAGCAAATCTATAGAATTGAATTGACTACCACATTTTTAAGCCATAATTTTTAACAAGCATATATCAGTTTATGTGTGAAATCATGCAATAAATCCTAGTAAAAATGGAAAAATCAGTTTCCTGTGTAGGACATATCTTGAAATTGAGTAAGTATATTGGTTTTAAAGTTATTCACAGGCTCAATAAAACAAATAGTATTCAAAAGAAGAAAAAATTAGGACGGCGAAATGCATTTAATGAACGTGAAAAGAAGAACATCGGGAAATAAGTTCACTTTAATCCAAAATCTAGAGAAATAAAACTTTATCTTCAATGTAAAAGTAAGTTTGAAAAATTTGCAAAGCCTGAAACTGGCCAAAATAGTTTTAAAAAACTTAAATATTATGTCAGAATACCTAATATAAAGCCCTATATCGGCAAAGCAAACCGACAAAAGTTAGGCTGGCATTTGCTGAAATATTTGCAAAGCAGCCAAAAAATTTAAGGAAAATATAATTTTGTTGATGAAAGGAAATATAACATTTTTGGATCGGATGGCAAGCTTAAAATTGTATGGAAACAAAATACAGCTGTGCATGTCAAAAATTTACGAACTTCTGTCAAATATGGAGGTGGCAATCAAGAAGCGCAGGGTTGTAATGTACGTGCTGATGTCGGGAAATAGCATTTAATTGGTTTGCAATAAATAAACTTGTCTATCTTTACATTTTCAAATGAAATTTAAAGAAAAATGTGCTAGCAAGCTGAAAATCTCAAGCCATTTTAAATTGTACTGAAGTAATGACCCGAAACATAGAGGATCATTCATTGATATTAGCTACTAATGGGTCTTCTACAATTACCCTATTGTTATTAAGACTCCTGCATAAAATACCTGCTTTAATCCCATTGACCAGAATAGGATTAGTTGCAGAAAAAGGCTGTATGAACATCAAATTTCTAACAAGAAAATGGTAAAAAAAAAACATTAGGTCGAAGTGAAATCCAAAATAAATAGATCCTTTTGCAGAAAATTGATCTAATCTATGCCAAAAAGGACTTCGGAAAGTCATAAAAAAGCAAAGGTGTTCTATCAAGATATTAACTCTTAAATCTGCATCATTTTTTTATTTATTAGAAAATGCCCCAATAATTTTAAACAAGTGTTTGTTGTTTAATTTCTTTTATTTTCAATTAGAACCACCATTTCATTAATATAAGAGTTTTGATTGAATCATTATGTTCTGCATAGGGCAAAATAAAATTTATTTATTTGTTTTGGCTTCATTTGTATATTTAAGTAAAATATTTTGATAAAAATATGTGAACTTGGGGTGATAGATTTTTGACTGACTGTTTATACACTGATGTGTAAAAGCAACATATGCCTTTTTCCATAATTCATTGAAAAATCATCTGAGAGACAGGAAATTTCGAGTTTGAGTTTGACTTTCATTGAGTTTACTGGCGCTAAAACCATTTCTGATTATGCAGCACCAACTGTATGATATATGGAGTCACATGGTTCATTAAGAAGGCGCATGGTTACATTTTAAGAGAGTCACAAAGTGTCTACGTGTTGTCTAATGTCAAACTTTAAAAGAGAATAAAATGTTTTTATATAAAGTAAAAGAAATCAATCATTTTTAAAAAGGTGAAAAGTTGAGGATGAGGCAATTTATGTAGGATACCTTTTAAAACAACGTGAGGAGAATCAAAATATCGAACTCGTTGAGAATTAAAACTTGGACATGACATTCCGAAATGAGGGTCAGCATATTATACTTATACAATGGCGAAAGTATAGTTGCGCAAAAAGGAATACAATACACATTTTATGGATCAAACAAAAAAGGTTTTATTGAAATCATAGTATCAAGATGAGTTCATTGAACTATCATGATTATCTGTCCTATGATTTAATAATCATGCCATGATAATAATAAGATCTGTCCATGCTCATATGTTTATGTGAATTACGCGTGATTATATGTTCTTTGAACTATCCATTATTATCTATCTAAGAGGAAGAACAAGCAGATACATTCCTTTGTAGAAAATAGGTCCTCCCCTTACTGCAATGTTTGTTTTCCATACCAAGCACAAAATGATACAACATTGAGGTAAGAAACCCATTGCTCAATCAGCATCTGTTTCAGTTGTTGAGTGTTCCCCGGAGGATAACATTCTGAAGCAAGTTGTCTTCCCAAATCATCCCACACATGTTCTATGGGTTTTAAATCAGGATGTAATCCTGGCCAGACAATGCGAGTGATATCTTCACTTTTCGGTAGCTGCTGAACATCAGCAGTTCGTTGTGACCTTACATTGTCATCCATAAAAATGAGTTCTGGTTCTATACACCTCAGAACAAATGCTCATGGACATCTGTTCCCATGTACATCTGCACTTCATAAAAAACTGTAAAAACTGTTCTCTGTAAAACACTTGGAGCTCAATCCGCCAGTTCAGCATAATGCCTTTGACTACAACTCCAGGGTCACCCTTGTACAAGCATGCTCAAATGTAAAGAAATTAATTTGTTTAAAAAACATTTTTGAATTTTAAATCACTGTCAGTTTATAAATATAATATTAAACCCCTCACAAATCGCACTCTTCAACGAGCATTAATTCTGTAAAAACTATTTCAAATCTGTTTGAATAGGAGGAACTTATAATGCTCAATAATTTAATTTTATTCAATGTAATTTAGCATGCACTAAACCTGACTACACAAGGGAAAAACAATTTGACTGCAACTAATTTAAAGTGCATAAGAACCAAATTCTCTACTATAAAATGCCTTTGGATAAAATATTTGACACGTCTCTTGTGGTTTAGAGAATTTATTGGGGGCATAAATAACTAAACAAAGGAAACTGGGAAATAACCCAAACATGAAGTAAAATCAAATGCCTATTACATATAAATATTGAAAAGTAAAATTAAAAAGAATCTCTTATATAAATGATGATAGGAATCTCTAGAAATATTGAAAAAAAAACCTGTTTTTTTATTTGGAAACTAGGCTGTTGTTAAATATTTTGAAGTATAATAGAAATACAACTGGCTCTCAAACTAAAGTTAAACTATCATTTTTTGCCGAAGTATCATGGAATTTATCATTACTTGCCCTTTAAATTAACATAAATAATCCTACATAGATTTCAAAATCCAGTTACATCGCATACGGTACTTACCAAATAAAATTTTCATTCAATAAATTAAAAATTCTTTGGACATTTATTTACAACATTAAAAAATAATTCAGAATCATAATCAGAATTTTAGAATCTTGGTTGTCCATAAAAATTTTCATAGTTGCTTTAAAAAGGGTAAAAAAATTATTATTATTTAAATTTCTACCACTTTCGGTTTTTACTGTAGCAAATAATAATAACTACAAACTATTTTTCTTACAAATTATTTTAAATTCAGGAAGATTTGAAAGTAATTAATATTGTTTTTATAATATTCAAAATGTCGTATTTTTCCTCTTTATGATATAACTAAGAAATTTTACTAAATTTCCAATGCAATATATTTTGAATGATTCAGATATAGATATAAATGTATATGGAAATAGGTTGTTCAATTTAAAAAATACATCTATATACGGCTTACGTAAAATTATGAATTTTTAGTACAAATGAATGAATCTACAAATAGTTTAAAAACAGTTGATTAAACTGATTGCTTAATATTGATAGATTTGAATTGAATATCTATGGAGGAAACTACATTAAACTATTTTCAATAACCTGCATAACGAATATATTATCCTATATTTTTTATGCTTTTCTTTTCTTATGATTTTTGTCTTTCAAGGGCTAAACCTTATTATCTGGATACAATTAACTGTAAATGAATGCAATTAATTGACATAAATATATTTAATTGATATGAATATTTTCTGTTAACTAAATTGTGAGAGGCAGCGTTAAATAGCGTTTTTATCAAATCTAATTAACCCTTCATTTATCTTTTAGAATCTTGAGATGCCGTATGAGTTGCAAAAAGGAAATAATTTACTTTCGATTTAAGTCAGGGATACAATTAATAACTATAATTCTTTGAAGAAAATTAATTACCAGTTAATTTTGCGCCAATAAAGTTAATTTTTGTAACGAAGTTCTGAGGAAATCCGTACATAAATATTTATTTAATTTAATTTGCTATAAGTTAGAGATATACTCAAGTTTCTATATTAATTTTCAGCAAGCATGGACGCCCGAAAATATTTATATTCAAAAAGTAAGTTTTAAACAAATAGTGGCTTTCCAATAAACATAAACGTTGTAAAAGTTTCCCATGAGAGAAAATAACAAAAAAAATGCTATTTGAGCACCAAAGATGATTAATTCTTTAAAAAAGAGATTAGAAACATTACCACATTTACAAAAAATGCCCAAAGATATTAAATCAGTTTTTTTTAAAATAATTTTTAATGGTCATGGTAATAATATTCCTTTTCTTCAGTTTTATGATCGTTTCCATTTATTAATATATTATATATTGATACAAAAAATGATATTTTCAGCCTAAACGTTAAAAAAAATTTGGATTTCAGATTTCAAAATAATTTTAGAAAATTCGGAAATTCATAAAATTGAAATTTGAATTTTGGCAACACTAACTTTTCAAAGAATTTAGAAAATCAATTAAATAAAATGCATACAACAAAAGAAGTTAAACTATTTTATACATATGACGATAATATTCTGCAGTATTTGTATCCCATATTAGTTTAAATTTTTTTGGGTGTAATATTTCAGATATAAGTATGAATTCCAACTCATTGTAATAATGAGGCCAAACATTCTCGCCATATCAAAATATAGAAAACTTAATGTATCTCGACTGTCATCTTGAATAACATAGCTCATTAAAATTAAAACAAACACTGTAAAATCAAACTTTGGATATTAGATGAGCCTAAATAACTAAAGATGGACACAAACCACTATTTGAAGCCTTCAAAATCCGAGCAGTGTAGCTTTTGAACACATCCATTATGCAACCTGTTCAACAAACCCATTGTTGTAACCTCTTGATTTGAAACCAGTTCCTCATTTCAATCAGACAAATGTCAACGGCATAAACTTGATGTCTTAAATAACCTCCATAGAGAGCACTCCAATTTGCATACACCTATTCCTTGTCATGTTTGTCTTTCAGAGCCTGAACGTGAGGCTCCCGAGACCGTTAAATGAGGTGCATTGTAGAAATGTTGTTTATTCGCTGCTAAGCGAGGTGAGAGATGCGAGCGAGAAGATTGTAGCAAGATCTAGTTATTCATTCATTTGCTGAGAAACTTGCACTGCCGTCTCAAGTTAATGAACGAAATTAGTCCATTTGAGTGCTCATAAAAGGAGATGTTAGGTTAGGAGTGTGTTTGATGTGCGGGAATATTAAGGCAATGCAAGTTTGCGAATTAAAGTTTAATATCGTATTTCGTATTACAACATTATTTTGATATGACATTTTATGTAAAATCCACAAGAAAAAGCGAATTCCAGCTTCTGTAACACTGATTTTTCATGTATTTGGTTATTTGTATACATAAGAAGTCAATTTGTATCTTATATAAGAATCATTTTAAAATGTATGAAAAATTTACATTTAAACAATTGTCTTGTCCTCTACAACTGCTTCGCATAAATGGATATTCCATCTCTTTCCAAAAGTGGAAATAAAAACTTTTTAAATAATAAATCTATTAAAAAAGAAAAGAATATAATATTGTGTTGCTAATTAGCTTTATTTTACGAATCAACCTTTTTTTTTATCAATATATTTATTTATATATATATATATATATATATATATATATATATATATATCAGAAAAATGTACATCATAATTGTACATTTTGTACATAAAAATGTACAAAATTTTTGGCACATAAGGTTTTTTAATCAACAAAATGAAACAAATTAATGTACTGTTTTAATTCTGAAGAAAATAAAGATATGATTTTTGGAATGATGTCTATATTTAAAATAATGATAAATTAAAAATTGAATTTTAATCCTATTTTTTTAGAATAAAACGAACCATTTTATAAAAACTTCAGCAAATATGGAAAGTTTTAATCTATAATTTAATGTGCAGTTGGAAAACATTTTATTGATATATAATGCTCTATAAAACATTTATTATGCAATGCTAAAAGAGAAAATGATAAAATGTAAATTTAAAGTTCGGTAAAATATTTATTACCAACCATAATTTTAAAACATACCGATGCATTGTTGCTGTTTATGTTAATGATTTTACAGAGCACTATTTTAGTTCATTTTGTTAGTTTCTTCTTTGTATATTTCGCTACTATATAAGTATTTACTATTTGGAGTTTTAAATTCACATCTGTTTGTTTTTGCCCTTTCTTTATTTTGAGGTAATTTTAGATTTTTCTTATGTATAATAGATGAACTGTAGATTCTAAGCGGCTAAAAAAGCGCAATGCATGTTTGTTTGTTTTTAGTAGCGAAATTTTCCTCTTTAATTTCTGTTATTATTATTATTATTTGCATTTTTGCATTTTTAAAACCACTACTTCCCTACATTTGTTTTTCGCCACGTTAAAAGTGTTTTGAGAACATACTTATCTGCTTGAGATATTACTTTAGTTATTAATTTAAAAGTATTAGCTATAGATATAAATATGTATATCTATGTAATAGTTAATAAAATGTTTTAACAGTTCTTTGAGATATATATACTTTCTAGAATAAACGGGAAGTTCAATTTTGATAAAATCTAAGTATATATTTTCTATAAAAGTATATTCTTGGATTCTTGTTTTTTTTGCATAATGTGTTCAGTACAAATAAAAACTTTATACTGAGAATAATTGGCATGATATTTCTGATGATTATATCGATTTCATACACCGATATATTTTTTCCTAGCAAAGTAGAATAGAAGGAAGAGGATGAAAACTGGGTTTTTTTTCCTGAAACTGATGAGGATATTAACTCACATACTTAATATATATGATTTCTTAGGTTTCTTAATAAATTTTTCAGTGAATCTTTTAGTTTTATTTATACATTTTGAGAAAAATTCCTAATTTATTACTGAATTCATTCACAAGAATATATGAGTGACAAAAACTTGCAAAAGTGTAAAAGTTTTTACTACTTTATGATCTAATTCGTTAACTATACTAAACTACTTCTTCTGTATTAAATTTCTTCAACTATACGATCATTTCTTAACAAATATCCATATTTTTCTCCAATTTTAAAGTACATTAAAAAAATAGACATCTTTAGTTTCAAGCCAGTCAGTATCGATTATTTGATATTTCATGTTCAGATTGGATATCACAAAAAGTTTGATTGAAAGTTTCTAGACAAGTTTAGAAACATTTTACCGATATACCATGTCAAAATTTCCATCCTAGAAACTGCTTACTCCCTCCTCTGATAAAATGCGTAGAATCTGAATTTCAGTACTCGTGAAAATGTTTATCACGAACTGTAACCTCGGGACATATCGATATAGCACTCCTTTTTAAATTCAAAATCGATACGCAGAGCACCGTTTCGGTTTACTTAGATACTTTTCTGCCTCTTGCGAGCATATTTCGCTGCTGGTTATGTATTTATACCTCGGGATTTTGCGCTTGCATCTTCCTGTCTTTGTATCGATCCTCCTCCGGAAGTATTTCCTAGATGCGTTTTATAGATATTCGATGGACCCTGGACGCAACTGGTAGAAAAAACAGCAGAGCATAACTTTTTTTTATTGGTGTATCTTTTTTTTTCTCTTATCGTTCGATGTGTTTTAAATGTGGTTTTCTTTTTAAAAATAGCTGTCCGTATCTGCGGTTTTCGGGTATGTTATTTTTGAAGCTTTCAGCATGTAGGAGATGTTATAATAGTTTTTATAGTACTCGCTGTTGTATACCTTACGGCCATATATTCGAAATGTTAACGTAAAAAAAGAAAGGAACAGTTTATAGAATTTAATTAAGTTTGTTTCTGCACAACATTTATTATTATTAATCGTATGACTTTAAATTGAAAACAAAAGAATGTAAAGTAAATTAGAGCAGCTGATTTTTGTTATTTAATCTTTAACTTGTTATTGTTGTCTCGTGTTCCGCTTTTACAACCAAAGCTTCTGAGCTTCTGAGGATATGATCCCTGAGCACCAAGAGCAGAAGTTTGACTTCTAGCTCACACATTTCCTAAATCCTTTTCTATGGGGAGGACTTCATTCATGCATTTCATTCACTTATTCAACCACAGATCGTAATATAGATCTGGAGCAGAGAACAATCATCTCTGACACAATACCCCCGTGATATTAGTGACCACGACAGATTTAACTTCGATTCGACACATGGAGATTCTACGGCTGGCGTGTTCAAAATAACAGCCCAAGAGATGCAAATCAAATAACCTAACAACCATGGTATCCCGGTCCTAATCCTTAACTGGATTTATTTCTGGTCGTTTCGTACACAGCATATCTGAGCAATATGTAGACGTAAAGAATTACTTTTTGTAGATGGAAGCATTCATTTACCGAAATCTATTACAAATGTGTTGACAAATGTACAACGGAAATGTTTATCATTAACATAAACGAAGCTTTTTCGCTTTTTACTTTCTTAATTCATTCAATAACTAGGTTTACAATTAAGCTACGAAAATTTTGAATTTCAATGCCACAGAAAATCTTTCCTCAGAATATCGATATTTCTTAGGAAAATCTTTCAGGTATATATTGCTTTGTATTTATCATACATTTTTCAATATGATTAAAATCATAACATTCACTTTATTTTAAGGTATTTCTTAAATTTTAATCATGAAAATATCTTCTTTAATATCCATTAAACAAATTTTTTCAAATCAAGATAAAAATAATATAATAAAAATAAATAATAGACTGAAACTTTCTTATTCACTTCGGTGAATCTAAATCGTATTCTAAGCTGTCAAATCCCTTCTATCCTGTTTACTACAGAAATATTTTTAATACCTTCATTAAATTGTTTCCATTTTTATAAATAATGAGACATTGAATCTATAAAATTTTCTTAAAACAACAGTACCCTGTTTATTCAAATACTGCTAGTATCTTTTCTTATGAAATTTCTAATAACTTTTGATGATCATTTTCATTACTCAATTTACTGTCTTAAATTACCTTTGCAACATGTTCGATATATCTTTAGTGTTCACTATTGAAAATACTAGAAATTTTTATATCTTCGGAAAGGAGAAAAGATCAACGATGTAAAAGTAACTTTAAACATTCTATAAAAAATTCTAAATGTTATGCAATCAAATAAAAATATCCAGATACTTGTAGTCATCCAGATCTTCTTTTATGAACAGTTTATTTCTGTTGGCATTTAATTTCAGTTTATGTATTCCAGAGATAATTTCAGTAGTTTATACAGCTCCAGAAATGGATTTACAACAACATAAAATTTAAATATCTATTTTTTTCAATATTAAAACCAATGCTCATAATATTTTCAATGTCATGTTTACAATATATTTTATAATTATTCTATGATTACAATATACTGCTATGTCTTCAATACATATTACAACATACTAAAATAACTTCAATATATTCTTTTTTCACAAATTTGAATCTTTTTATGTAACAGATTTTCAATTAACTTGAATTTCAATGAAATGCATATATTTCAAATGCCCTTCTTTTAACTTATTAAATTGTTAAAGATAAATTGTATTCACATAAGTTTGAATATAGAAGAAATAAATGACTTATGTATTCTCCAATTTTGAGATATTCAAAATTCTGGGCATTCCATTTTGAATAGTTAGTTCTGTCTTTTAATACCTTTCCGAAATAACAAAATTATAGATACTTTTATGTATCCATATTTTGCGATAAAATTATTGCAGCATTATACATTCAATACTTTTATTAAACGAGATGTATTTAAATATTCTTATTATACGAGACATTTCATATCACATTATACGATGAACTCCAATGAACTGTTCGTAAATCGATCATACTTTCAGTTCATTCCGTTTAAAGATTATCCATAACTGTAACTACTACTCAGCATGCACTTGGGGAAATGAAACGTCCTGTCAGATTCATTCTAGAATAAATGAATGATCGTCCATTCTCAGAAATTCAAATCGTTGATCGAAATGGAAATGGAATACATTGTTAAAATATCTGATACTTAAATTGAAAATCAATGAATATTGAAGTTTCAATGATAAATGCTTCTTGGTGTTACAATGACTGGACAGAATTATAATTGAAAAAGCATGAATAAGGATTTATCAAACAATATTATAGATATTAAAATCTGTATAGTTTCTTAGAATTTATATTATTTTAATTCACTTTGAATACACATGAAAAGTATTATTAAGTACGTCATTTATGACGACATGACACGCTTAATATCTGAAAACTTCATTCTTTAGGGTTTTACATCATTTTAGAGAGATGGTTTCACCCACAGATTTTCCAAAAGACTTAAATAATAGTTAAGTTCTTAAACAAATCGAATGCTTTAAAGGAAATTGTAGGTTATGGGTTATACTAGTTCATTAAAATTAAGTAATCCTATTTATGTATAATACAAAAACTGAAATTCTATAATTTTGTCCTTGGGCAGCCGAATATATCATAAAAATTAAATAACATTTTTTTTTCATATTTAATTTTTGTCAGCTGAGTAAATATAGTCAAATTACAAATTGTAAACGAAATATAGTTATTATTAATAATCGCGAAATATTTTAATGAAACGAATAAATGTTTATATATTTCCCCATATGAAAAAATAATTATTATAGTAAATGCACAAAAGGCAGCCATTCAGAATAAAAATTCTTAAAATTAAATTTTATTTCTTCCATTATTAATATAGTAAAGCTGTTATCATTTATATTATAAAAAACGACAATGATATTTTTAAATTGTATTTAAAAAAATATTTTTACCCCCCCCCCATTGAGAAATAAAATTTGTAATATTAATGTCAATGATAAAAAAAAAATATTTGCTTCTACTCAAGAATATGACTTGAAAGAGGAAAAATATTATTTAAAAAACTATCCTTAAATCATAGCCGTTTTAAATAACTGAATGTGATTAAGCACAAAATTAAGAAATTAAAACTATTTCTACATATGTCAACTTATTTATACACACTTATTATCCTCAAAAATGACATAAATATAAAATTAAGTTTAATCTATAAGTAGATATATATTTTAGTGAATGCAATTTCCTGATACTATAAATTAGATAGCAGCTAAATACTTCGAAAACGTATAAATATGATAGGAAAATTAACATAGAAATATATTATTCATCCCCAAAGTATAAGTCATTTGTAATATTCTAAATTGAACGAAGTAAATTCAACATTATTATATATGCGAACAGTTAATTTAGTATTAATTAAATTTAAAAAATATATCTTTTTTGTTGCTATCTCTTGCCTCCACCGTCTTACAGACTGAGCTAAAGTACTCAAACATGAACATAGAAATATATTTTGCCCATATTGTTATAAATTAGTTATAGTATTCTAAATGAAATAACAAATAAACTCGGCATTATTATGTAGTCAAACAGTTAATTTGATTGTTAAATTAAATAAAAAAGGACCTCCCATTATTGCAATCTCTTGTCTCCACCTTCTTACAGACTGAGCAAAAGTCTTCAAATATGCACATAAAAATATATTTTAACTGGAATTATTATAAATTAGTTACAATATTCTAACTGAGAGAGAAAATAAATTGAGCCCTATTATAAAAGTGAATAGTTAGTTTTATTATTATCAAAACAAAAAATTACCTACTTTTATGGCTACCTCTCTTATCTACCGTCTAGAAGCCCTAACAAAAGTCCACAAATATATACATGAAAAATATTTTACCCAGAATTATAGTAAATTGGTAGCAACAATCTAAATGAAAGAACAAATAAATTTTGCATTATTATGTCAGCGAACAATTAATTTCATTAATAACTGAAATAAAAAATAATGACCTTCTTTTGTTGCTATCTCTTGTCGCCACCGACTCACAGACCGGCCAAAAGCTCTCAAACATATCTCACACGCAGTGACAAGGGCACTTGAAAAACTATCGAAAAACTCTCCCTTTCACAGCTTGGCAGAGATGAAACTAAACATACAAGAGTCAACGACAAGCATGAGGACGGGGAAACACCACAAAAAAAAGCAAAGAAAGTGAAGCCCCCACTTCAGTGCGAGGCTCAATTAACAGCCATAGAAGAAGCCCTTGATACTCGCCAAAGGCCCTTCTTTCCTTGAAGGACGTGTATTGATGAAAGCAGGTCTTCGCCGTCCAGACATCTGTACATTTCTCAGGAAAGGTGCTGTACAAGGAGGGGCTGCCTGCTGAAGAAAAATTGGATATCCAACGAGGAAGGGGGAAAAATGGAAGAAAAAAAAGAAAACATGACAAAAATAGGATTGTAGGACGATGTACAATGTCGTTTGCAATCATCCAGCGTGGAAAGGATGGTGTTTTAAAAAAAGCGCCGGAAATGATAGTGTAAAGGGAGGGGAAAAATGCTTAAGATCGATTTCTTCAGATTTTTATTGCCTTTTTTGTTTAGATGAGCTCTGGTATGTGTTCTATGTAGTTTCTTTTTATTGTTGTAAGATATGCATAATTTTTTTCTTATAACAATTTTTTATATAAAACATTGAAAAAGTTGCTTCATCATTAAAGAAATATATGGTTAAAAAGTTGTTAAATTTATGCAGCCCTAAAGGATTTCCCCCCCAAAATTGAACAAATTATATGGTTGCTAAGTAAGATGCCA
This sequence comes from Argiope argentata, assembly GCA_026289955.1. Taxonomy (NCBI): domain Eukaryota; kingdom Metazoa; phylum Arthropoda; class Arachnida; order Araneae; family Araneidae; genus Argiope; species Argiope argentata. Next base: position 2,123,280 of record JAOUZG010026054.1, read on the forward strand.
TGTAAGATTCTTCAAAATGCTAATATGTAAAAACTACTAAAGTTTGAGGAAAAAATATGCTACTTTTTTCTGAACTTTGTCGGATAAAATGTTATTCTGAATATCTGGATTTTTTTTATTTGGTAATCATGGTACCACCAACTATTTTTTGTTTGTGGTCTGAAAAAAAACATTCTTTTTTTAGACGGAAGATTTTTTTTAAAAAAAGGGAAGATGGAAAAAAAGGAATGGTTGCAGATTTCCTTTTTTTATGTTAATAAATAATATGTATCAAAACCAAATAAAAACTTTATATTTATTTTAAAACCAGATATTTGATTTTTAATATTCTTGTTCAACGCATTAGAAATGAAATTATGAATTGTTTTAAACTTAAATTATAAAATATGCAAAAAATAATTTGAGATATATAGAAATTAATTTTTATTCTAAAAATAGATATGGTATGAATTTCCTAATTTATTCATCAATCAAGTATAAGTATAAATTTCAAATACGCAAATCTTTTATATACTGAATTATGTTACCATCAATTTCCCAACTTCATTTTTGCTCTAATAGTTATGTTTCCTTGCAGAATAAACCCGAAAAGCCCGAGAAAAAATTTTAATTAATAGAAATATCTTAATTATTTTCATTATTAATTAAATATTTTTTATCCGCTCTTTTTGGTTAAACTAACTTTTTGCTATTTCGGTTATGATTTGGGAGTTTCTTAGAATACCACCGGCAAAAATAGTCCTATTAAGAAAAAGTAATCTATGTTTAAATAGTACTTATAAATGCCGTCATTAGATAAAGGGTTAAAAGCAATGCGTATTGCTGTTATCAGACAACGTTTTAAAAATATAATAAATGTTATTTATAAGTGGGGAAGGAATTTTAATGAAATTAATTTAGAGAAATTATTCTTATTGAGTTTAAAAAGATAAAAATAAATTATTTACTGATCATTGTTATTATTAACAAGCAATTTTGCATTTATTTTTACATAGCACAATATTTGCTACTGCTTGTTATTAAATTATCATTCATGTAAAACTAGGTTATATGGAAATTAAACAATAAATCCCTATACTTCTTTAACAAACAATTGGAGCTAATATATTTTAAAAGAATTTTTTTTAAACTTTTGCTTTTAAAACTATGCTAAGGTTTAATATGTTATTATATAGTTAATTATATCAAGACTTTGAATAGAAACAATACTTTGAAATAAATAACTTAATTTCCTACCCAGGATGCAGCAAAAACATTTTTATACACAAACCTTTTTCCTCCAAATTCCAATACTCTTAGAATGAAAAAGGCTAATTTTATAGTTCAAAGCAGGAAAAAAAATGGAAAAAAAACTTGTGATATAGAATGTAAACTGCACTGCCGAAAATATATATTCAGCTAAAATAATATTGATATTTCTTTAAGAAAAAAAAGAAATCGATTCTTACAAAGCCAATTGATAAAAATATAATAATAAACACAATTAACAATCCTTATTTATTTGAAAAATGATATTCTATTAAAATATAATTAACCTAACGGACTAAAGATATCGAATTCTTTTTTAAATATTAATAATAGAACCCTTTGCTTATAATTTTTTTTTAAAAAAAATTATGCTCCTAAAATTTATTTAAAGGGGAAAATATTTATCTACTAAGAAAGGATATTTGTTATAAATAATATTTCAATGTTTAATTGAAATTTGTCAGAAAGATTGCACAATATATTATTTGAATAAAAAGGTAGAAATGTTTTTTATAAGCATTGCAGTAATTAAATTCGTTATTTTTTTCACTGAAAATATACAGGCATGTGCGCGTGAAACATAATGCTCTTTTAAAATTATTTCCTATATAAACTTTTCTTCGTCGAAGCATTTCTACAAATGTATTAATGATTTCTGCGATCCATTGCTTATAGGTATATCTCTTTCAGAAAATGTACACATCCACCATATATATATATATATATATATATATATATATAT
>JAOUZG010026054.1:2135671-2162756 GCA_026289955.1 Argiope argentata
TATATATATATATACAATGCACTGAACAATGCATTACTGTTATTCCTAATTTTGTTATAAAGCCAAATTACCTTGAGAAGGCTTTATTTTTTATAGAGAAAAGTTTAAAGGTTTAAAAGAAGGATAAAAAGTTCTGACCACATCACATTTAAAAACATGAACACTACACTTTTAAAATGATGTAAATTGACATAAATTTCTTTTTTTAGAAAATAAAATGTACGACTAAAGGACAAATAAGAACAATAATTGCTAACTCTTATTTAAATGAGAAAAAATGATAAAAAAACTAGGAATTAATCAAATAAATATGCGAGAAAAAAGATAACATTATAAAACACATACATTATGTGATAGTTTTTATTAAGGTAGCAGTAATCAAGCAAAACTATTATATTTTTATTCCATTCTTACAACGCTTAGTTAATTTTTATTCAGATACAAAATTGACTAAAAATATCAGTAAGTTTTGGTTTTTCCATGGTGTTGAATTAACTTATTCACACCCATTCCTACATATTGAAATAACACTTGCTAACACAAAATAAACCTCCAGGATCATTATTAAACCTTTCAAAAGCAGCAATATACAGCACAACTGACAGTTATTAAGTTCAAATTGAAATTAAATGTTTATTTTATTAGACTTGTACATTAGAAAATCATTTATTTGATATCATATTTCAAAAAAATATCAGATCCATTTTGTAACCGCATAATTATTTACTGCATCCATATTTAAATTGTTTAAATTTTAAAATGCATTCATTTAATAATTTTTGAATTAAATCACTTCAGAAACTTTTATAAGAATCTCAAAAACATCTATATATTTGTCACAAATATTTATTAATGAAATTAATTTTTAATAAATTACATTTATAAAAAAGTAATTTTCGAAACACTTTTGAGTTTATAATCAACTTAATACAATGCACAAATTATTAGTGAAATTCCTTAACTCCAAAAGAGGGGAAATGCTTGTTATGAGAGAGCATTACGATTAAAATTACAAAAATGACAAGATGTCCTTAAAATGATTAAGAAGAAATGAAAAAAATAGGAAAAGCAAAAAAAGTAGTTACTTTTAGCGAAAAAAAATACGTTTAAACATCCTTGTGAACCATCAAAAACTAACGGTTTTGTTTCTTATCCTTCCAAAACAGATGTACAACCTTTCCCTCCTCTTACTTAATGTAAAAGGGCACGATATTATAAATTATTCATGGACCTTCTCCGTATCAAAGCAAGAATAAAAGGCGAAAAAAAAAAGAAACTGTAAAGGGTAGGAGAAGAAAAAAAGGTGTTTGAAAATACTAGGATGCCTGTACTTAGTGGAATCTTAAGCACAGATGGGTAGTTTTTTTTCTCCCTAATTAGTTTTTTTTTCCTTCTTAAAATCGAGTTTTTTACTTTAATCGAGTGGCCGAATGGTGCAATCCTTCAGGAAAAAAAACGTATTTTTCAAGTTTGATGGCTAGAAATGACACTCGGTTTGAAAAGAGTAGAATTGTATTTCATTTAAAAGACGATGTAAGCATGAATATAAAAAATAAATTTGATCCAGGCACTTTTATTATACCACTACCTGTGAAGCAAAAAACTGAAATGTTATTTACAAAAGGACTTTTTATCTATTTTATATTGGATTAGTTTGTAATTATTGAAGTGCAATACACAGGTATAAATGTGCTTATTCCAGCAATTATTATAACGCTTACTATGAAACTATGAAACATGTTCCCTTAAATAAATAGAAAAACATTCTATATTGTTTCTTTCATTCTATCTGAAACGAAACACATGTAGCTCATACAAGGAAAAACACACAAAAGATTTTGTATATATATATATATATATATATATATATAGGTATAGATATAGATATAGAGATATATATAGATATATAGATATATATATCTTGTATTAATATTGTGAACTAATTATAGAAATGAACTGTAACTACATTTTTCAATTGTTGCTGTTATAATCCATGTCACCAGTCCCTTTGTTGTTCCCAAAGGGACTGCTGACATTCTCTTTTTGAGCCAGTGTTTTCATTCGGTATCTGTGCTTTGAGAAAATATAGATATCACTAGTATAGTGTATCACAAACATAAGAATGAGAAGCTTACTGAATGGCGGTTGATTCTCGCCACCTTGGGGTTAACAGAAATTATTAGAGATAACTATTTCCCTCTACCGTTGACTGGACTTACTTCCTGCCGGTTGAACTGTACCATGGTCGCCCTTGGGGCTCAACTTTAGTTCCCTCAAAAGCTGTCGAGAAGTTCGGTTCTTCAGTTTTTTTCGAATGCATGCATGTAGGCCGAAATAGTCACTTTTAGATTACACCAATTATATACCAATGCGAATTGATACTTTGAAAGAATTATTGCTTGCAGCTGTCTTAAAATTTCCCGCCACTCTATAGTGATAATTTCCAAATACGTTATACGCATTAAATTAAACCATCTCTCTAGTATGTACAAGCGCGGATGGAATTTTAATGGTACTAATATGGTAATTTCAATGGTTTTAATTAGAATAATGAAGGTAATCAAATATTCTAATTAAAAAGTAAAATGATAATTATAGTAATATTAATAGTGATAACTATGACCTACACATAACAGCAGGAACATTATCGAAATCCATTGTTTCCTTCAATTGTTTCTAGGATTCTATTCTATTCAATTCCTAGATTCCCAGCCCTTATAGTGAGATTTATAGTAATAACTACGACCATCACATAACAGCAAAAACTTTTCCCTATCGATTATTTGTTTCAATTAAAAAAATTAAATTTATTTCTTTTTAAATAAAAAAAAAGTCCATATCATATAATTAAATATTTAATGAGAAATGAAGAAAGTTAAGCATTCAAATTGAAATAGCAAATATGTAAAAAGAATATGATATATAGAATGAACGTAAGTACTATGCAGGTCAATAAGAAGGATAATTATACTTCAGTGTATTAAAGAATATATCTCCAATTCATTTAGTTTCATAAGAGTAATTTTGATGATCCCAGTGATTTTAAGATAACAATATAGATTGGTACTAGATTAAAATAAATCAATAACCACTATAATAATTAAAATTATAAATAAAACATTTTCACAAATTAAGCTGTGAACATAATGCTTTAGGATTGAAAGTAAAAAAAAAATTCTAGTTCCATTAATGTAAAAATACGTTGTTAATTAGTTTATTGACACAGTATTCGAATACAAAATGGCAATTAATTGTTCTGACATTCATATTTAAATCATTACTTTAATAAATTTTTAGAATTACTAAATAATACAAACGCGTTATGAATCCCTATGGTAATTCTTCACACTTTATTTTTGCAATGAAATATATTCATTGCAAAAATAGAGTGATTGTTCATTGTTTTAACACCCTGTTAATGGGATTCTAATAACTAGGAACATTTTAACACCCATTTTAAAAACACATAAATAATTCAGTAACTATTGATTTCCGTGACATTATAACAAATATCCCTGCTCCAGACATAAAGAAAAGGCTTTAAACACGCCACAAAGCAGTCCATACCTCTACGATTTACCTCTCCAGTCACGACCCTTCACCCTTCCAAATGGGCTTCATCGATATTCCACTTCGTCTCCCGTGTACAAGAAACTTTACCCGGTAATATTCTTGGATATCAGACAAGACCACAAATCACATAATGAGCACTTTCACCCAATGACAAAACACCATTATCTACCATCAGAGAAGAGAACAGCAAACAAACAAATGATCGGTGGTGGATGCAGCTGAAGCAGTAGTTCCTTTGCACGCAAAGTAGAAGGACATGCCTCCAGTATATTTATCCGCATACATCTCCAAGCCATTTAAAACGACAGAGTTCCCGGCCGAATCCACTGGTCCTGATGCATGAGCCATTGCTTTTGCCAAAATAAGCGGTGCCCCTTTGATTTATGGAGACGACTTTAAACCGCAGCCCTTTTGACAATCGATTCCAGACGAAAAATTATAGTTCCCGCGAATTCGTTTTCCTGCTGTGAAGGAATTTTTCCTTCTCAGAAAAGAAAGGTTCTGAAGGAAATGAAGGAACGAGAGAGGAATGGGGGGGGAGAGGTAAGGTGAAGAAGGAAAAAGGATTGCTGTTTTAAAACTCTTTTGTCTTTTCCTAGGAAAGGATTTTGAAGGGGAAGGGTCATTACGCGGAAAAGTTCTCGTCGTTAAGTTCGGACGTTGGTGGAAAGGCTGCGGCATAGCAAGTGGTGAGCCTCCTTTTGTCCTGCTATATCGGACCCATTTGAAAGGGAGCAAAAGGTAGTGATGGTCTTTTTGGTGTGGAATGGCCTGTCGTGTGCTATGGCTGTAATTTTGAATGACACTTAGTGATACGAGCTCTGATACCTTTTTCTACTTGTTTGGACTTTTTGTTCGGATGCTTTTTTTGCCTTAGTGAAAGGAAGAATATGGTCACATAATGAAAGACTATTGAAGTTAAGTTATTACAATATTTATAACGATTAGAATGAAAAGTATATTATCCAAAAATAAAGATTAAACAAGATATAAAAAAAATTACTCTCTGTTTAAAATATTTTATACAGTGACGAAAATTCTTATGCAAAATTAATTTAAAATAAAAATTATGGCAGTAATAAATATTTCATATAGTCGACCATATACTTCATTTAAAGAATCAAATAAAAGAAACAAATTTTTAAACGCAGAAATAAAAAGAGAGATTAAAATGAAATCTGTTATGCATATTTCAATGTATTATGTAAGAACATGAACGGCCAAGCACCTCGAGCATTCTCGAACGGCCAAGCACTCGTTCAAGTTAAATTATCTTTTTATTCATTTTAATTGTTTCATTGAGTTAGTATTTTAGTACTTAAAAAAATCGCTTTTCCTATTTATTTCATTTAATATAATGACATTTTTTTAGATTTTATTTGCTGTAGTCACTAACTTTTTTAAAAATCAGAACTGATCAGCTAATTTTTTGAGATTCTCGTGCTGATAATAAAATTTTTATTTTTCACCTACGAATTTTTGTTGACGCCTAAAACTTGCTCTCTAAAGCAACATCATGTTCTGACATAATAAAAATTTTCAAATATATTTCCTAAAAACGGCTTGCAAAAATTTTACAAAAAAGCATGCATAACTTGAGTATAATATCTTGTTTTCTTAGATATGATATGATAATTACAAAGTTATGTTATATTATATGCAATATTTCAAATGTCTATATAAATATATTAGCTATCTGAAATATTGATGCTTATTATGCAAATATTATATTATAATTTTGCAAAATTATAATATTATATTATAATTTTGTGCGTTTACGCTACACCTTAACACGTTGCGATTTATGCATTATTCATTGATTTTTGGCTTACAGGGAATATATTTATGAAATATAAAATAATAATTTATCATTTATAAATGAAATATATTGAAATTTATAAATGTTATGGTTTTTGAGATAAAACAACATTTAAGAAAAATTAGATTTATATATGAATATGATTCTAATCTCTCAGATCCCTTGTTGAAAGTAAAAAATAAAAGCAAAAAAACATAGATGCATGTTACAGAAAATTAATACACGCGAATAATAATAACAAATATAAATTGTTATGATCAGATATATGAATTTATTGAATTTTTTTTTTACATTCCTTCGCATAAGAGTACGAAAGACTGAATGAAAATGACTTAACAAAAACCTATTCAGATTTTCTTTTTCTTTTTCAAGATAAACAGCGTCTTTTTGTTTTCTTAATTTCTATATACATCACTTTTCTATTATATATATTGTAATAATATTTAATAGAAGAAAAGAAAACCCTTTATTTATTAAAGCAACATCCTTTCCGCGGATGTATACAAACATATACTGTAATTCATTTTTCAAAGCCAAAGATTAAATGCTTTTTATTTCAAGATAAAGGCCAAGCAGCATATCAATTCTATCAAATTATTTTAAACAAAATTTTGAATAAGATTCGGGTATTCAAAATTATCGGGTAACTCAAAATTATTTTTTTATAAAATGAAATAACAGTTTAATAAAAAGAAATGAAAACTAGGTTGGTTAAAATCTTTGGAATTGCTTTCAAGATTAAATTGATTATGTCTAAAAAAGAATGTAATTTTAGAACTTCAAGATTCATTATTAAAATTTCAGAATGAATTTTAAATGTTTAAAAAACACAATAAATTCGCAATACTTTTAAATGTGAAGGAGAATGCAAGATTAAGTCTTCAATAGAGAGTCATTAAACAGAAAAGGAAATAAAATATTTATTAAAATAATTATTTTTGTTATACTTAGGTAACAGAAAAGTTTTACAAACAATAAATAGCTAAAATCTCTTGATACATTTATAAAATAATCATAATAATTTTTTAATGAAGGAAGCAAAATATGATTCTCATTCGTAGAATCTTAATGTGATAGATTATTCTAAAAATTTTAATTTATTATAAATATGTAAGCAGAGCATAAATATGTTTCTTTAATTTTATTTTTTAAAGCATCAAAAAGGTTTCTAAATAATATTTGCCTTAATTTCAGGAGAAATCTGAAAGCCTTCACTTTTCCATGCGTGCATAATGTATTTCTTATTAATTTTTCGAAATTCTTATTATCTTATTATTAATTCTTATTATTAAATTAATTATTAATCTTCTGCATTTTATAAAAAAATATAACTTAAATCTAAAATTTATTTCTTCAAATATTCCGATTAGAGCAATCTAATGGATTTCAATATTTCAAAATTTAATTCATTTTGTATTTAAATATAAATAATAATTTCTCTGATATTATATTAGAAAATATATTCATTCATTTTTTTACTCTTTTTCTTAAATTTAACTCATTGCGATTTAAACCCTTTTTTTAAATCTCTAAAGTTATGCTTATTCTTTTTAATGCAATTCAGTTATTATTTATTCCGTTTGATAATGATTGTTCACACAATCCATTATCCATACGAAAAAATTCAGAAAAATTCTAAAAATCATAAATAAATAAGTAAGCTAAATTGTATCTAAAGTCAACAATTAATATCGATACTTATATTATTTCACATATATTATAATTATTTGAAATAATTATTCTGTAATTTGAGTCAGTTTTATACTTTGATATCAATTTAATTTTTGCAATAACTTTATTAAAATTACACTCAGTTCTCAAGTCAGCTAACTTTAATCGATCATATGTCTAGATACACAATTTGTAATATGCGGTTTAAGATATAGTGTACTGGTATTACTAGATTGTTTCTCGATTCAGAAGGAAATATTTTCGTGATTGCTTGGAAGGCTTGGAAGGTTCTATATTCATTGTACTTAAAACTCTGAGGTAAGACACTAGAGAGGCGAATGGAGCAAAAGGAAAAGCTGAGCTGATATGTTATCATGTGAATCAGATTGGAAGTCTGGCTGTTCCCACATGCCGAGACAATTCTTCAAAAACATGCGAAGATAATTATTTAATGGAATTGATTCCCACAAGGGAAACACCTCTGGTATGAAGATGAGAAACTTCCGTCATAGTCGTTTTTTATCGCCATCTGAGTGAGTACAGAAATAGTGGTGTCAGCTACCTCCTACCGATGATGGAGCGTACTTCCACCCAAAGGATTGTATCGTGGACGTGGATGGTCTTAAGAACTCAATCTTAATTTCCGACAATGTTGTAGCGGTGTCCCAGTCAATCCAATTTAATATAAATGCCATTAATTTGACCAGGTGGTGTTTATAAATGTACGGTAAGGAGATACATATAGAATCTACGTGGTATCAGACAAAAGTCATTAAGTCGACTTCAAGTACTGTTGGCACTCTTGGGTAATTCTTTCGGAAATATTTATGTCTATATTACGAATCTGAACATTTCCAGTCTAGTAAATTTTTTGTTTCCTTTTGAGAGTTCATAAATTCATAATATAAGAGATTTATTGAAATAAAGACTCAAATGGTTATATTAAATGGATATTTATTAAATAGTGTTACAATAAAGTTGATTGGAAATTAAATTCCAAAAGTAAACTTCAGAACATCGATATTCATATTAAATTAAAGGCAAGAAATTAATTTATTTAATATGATCATGCTCAAAATTACGATACTTTCCTGAAGATAACCTTTTTTGCTATAATTGAAAAGTCTTTAATTAATTTATTTTCATTTATACTTATTTACATATGAAATGACCATATATTTAAAAAATGATTAAATTGGAAAATTAATTTGTAAATATAAAATTACGCCAAATATGGCTCTTCTGACTGTCCAGAAGACTCAGTATTATCTATATAGAATCGTAAGAATTAAATTGTTGGCAACTGCATAGTAATAACATTAAATTTTTTTTTAAAATTTGTCAGATACTGTTATCATGATTTTTATTTGAAAGAGTTTCTAGAGATTTATTTTTGATAAATTTATAAATAAGATATGGTATTATCTTAGCAGAACTAAAATCAATTCATGATAATTGTATTAGATGATTGAGATTTTATTTTATTTTAGCCATATGTACATATTTAAGAAGCTTGAAGCTTACGCTTCTCATTTTTATGATAAAAACATAATAATCTGAATATGAAATAATAAGCGTCACAGAATCTATGTGTTAAATTTCTACATTATTATTTTTTTTTAATTTTCCACTTAGTTTAGAACAAATTCATTTAACACAGATTATGATCTTTTTATTTCAAACAAGCAGAGCTTTTATTTCTTCTGTGATTAACGAAATTTACTCTAACAATTTAGCTAATATAAACGAAAATACAATAAATTGCTTCTATATCCTCATATAGAGAAAGTTACTCTATTATTGCGAATCAATTTTTTATATAATCGGAAGCAGTATCGCAGCAGGACCAATGTTAAGCACAGACGCTAAAAAAGTATCATTTTTTTCCGATTCCATAATTTAGATTTAATTATTGCTATCATAAAAGGATTTCCAATAATTAGATTTCTTGTATTTTATACTCAAACTGAGCACCAGATTACCAAAATATATTAGAATTTTCTCTAATTCCAATAGAAATAAGAACTTTTGTTTCAAATTATTTCTTCAGATAGCGGCGTCCTGGCACAGAGTTAGCTCGTCTTCCTCGTGATCTGGGCGCCCGAAGTTCGAGTCCCCTTTAAAGCAGGGTTATTCTTCTGTGTTCTATCTGTGAGGTGTGTGAAAGTGCCCCCCTGTAAAAAGGAGCTGTGCAAGAAATTGTGATGAGTGTGTATTTAAATCATTACTATTAACCATAGTTGGTGCTTCTAAAAAACAAGACACTCTCATTCGGCTTAAAATCGTTGACGATCGTTGGTGTTCTTGTCTATGGCAAGTGCCATAAGTAACAACAACAGCAAACATTTCTTCAGAAAAAGTAGTCCTTATTTTGTTTTCAAAAAGCATTGTTGAATTCCACCCTTAATGAATGGATATTTTCTTTTCGAAGAAATAATTATCTTCTTTTCATTCTATTGCACGATGCTTACTCATTATATTTTATTTCTAATTTTAACGAAGAATTTTTACGAAACTCTGCAAATGATTAATTGAAATTGCCTCTGAAAATAAACTCGTTCCTAACAAAAAATGCCATTAAAGGTCGTTGATTTACGCTTTTGCTATTTTTAGTTTTAATTAATGATTCATAGTAATTAAAGTAAATTAATTACTGTTCATAACTTTTAAATTAAATAATAACGTGTAAATACTGTGTGTAATTATACAGCTATAAAGATCAATGAAATCTCATTTATTAAGTTCTTTTTTTCTTTATTTAAACAAAAAATATCTTATGATAATCATTTGATTAATTTCTAAGAAATCCTTAAAAAACATGCATGAGATAATTCAATTAATTTCAAATTTTCTTCTTCACACAAATATAAAATTAAAACAACATTTATAAAGAATTCCATCAATTATTTTTGTCTTTGGATAAAATCAATTGCATCACGAAATTTTTTTGAAATTTACGAAAAGTGGAATAAAAATAAAAATCTCGTCTAGACCGAATATTTTTGCGGAAACACTCATAATTCAAGAAGTCCATTAATTATACTTGATCGATCGCACGTTCGCCCCCTTTAAAAGTGATGAAATGAGTTTAAGAAAACACTTCTCCCAGAAATATTTGCTCCATCAAAGACTTGTTTTCTTCGCTAAAGATTTAGCAGAACTTTTAGTTCTCTAATCGATCTAACGCACGCGTAGCTTTTTCCAAAATACACTTTGAACACGCATTGTATAAAATCGAAGTAAAAAAAGAATAAATAAATAAAAGAACAAGTGCATTAGGTTAACACGAAAGAGGTTATTATGTATTCTACTGATGTCTCCCTCTTGTAGCGAGTAAAATGAGAAAAATATAGACTTACCAGGTGGAAGTTTAATCATAAAGACCATTCTTTCTTAACGGAAAATCTGAAAAGAAAGAAAATACATTCTTAGTCTCGATTGGATAGAAATAAGGTAAAGGAAAGATAAAAAGAATAGGTAGACATTTTTTGGTCTTAGGTCCATTCACCATGCTACTTGATTTTTTTTTTCATTTTGTGGTATTTGACCAACGGTATTTTGGACATTTCCAGATCATTGTTTTACAATACATCGTTAGTGAATCAAATTATCAGTCCTTAAAAGCCTACAGTGATGAAACATCAATTTAATTTTCTCCTTAATTCTTCGATTGAAAATGGGTTCAAGATAAACATATTATGTAAATTTTATCTCAGAGATAACTCATTTTTTGGATGACACCAGGTTGTCGTGACACACACACACAAAATCATTATTTGGTGAACTTTCTATGAATTACTGAATATTAATGGGATACATTACAGAAACTAAGTACAAATAATGTATGAATTCTGTATTTTTTTCCAAAAATACTCAATTAACAAGCTATTAAATAAAATTCGATTAATTTTGTGGGAAACTAAAATTAATTTAGTTTAATTAAAATTAATCAAAATTAGTTTAATTGGATCCATCCTACCTTGATGTCAAACATCATCCTTAATCATGACATTCAGTTAATTTCTAAAGTTTGCTTTCGAAATTATAAATAGTGGAAACAATAAGCATTTTTATTCATTTCAGAAACTTGAAGTGTAATTTCTTGTGAAATATTAGTACTTCATAAACATTTTAACTATTATTTGTGTTTAACATTGCTATTGCTTTTTTCTAATTTGGAAGGAAAAAAATATGTTATATTTTTTTCCGAAATCATACTTTAAAACAGTTTAAAAATTAAACACCAAGTCTAATAATAATATCTTTTAAAGAATTTGACTAGATTTTATTTATAATTTTTATTATTTTCTTTATTGAAATCAGTTAGAATAAGTTTTGGCATCCTATTTTAAAATCAAAGTGGATACCGTATTGACAATGACATTTAAAATTGTGGTTTCTAGCGAAAAATGTATTGAATCTCAAATACCGATAAATCCCACCACTGATTATCAATATATATATTATAAAAAAAAATAAGAGAAAGTCTATTAAAATATTTAAAAAATAAAAATATGTCTTTTATAAATTCAAAATTTGATAATGACTTTTATTATTAAATTATAGACGATAAACGAACAAACATTCAAAAGAATATTCTCTTCCATTTGGAATTTTAACTATACAGTATATTTTGATACTTTATGAAGATTTAGTCAGGTCCATTATTATTATTATGTTGTTGTTGTTACAAATGGTACTTGCGATGGGCAATCCCACTGATGCATCAGCGGATTTAGGTACCTTGATAATAGCTATAAATTAAAAAACGTCGCGTTTTTGAAGTAGCTCCAACTAGGACCAAGAATACGACTTTAGTTATATACTCATCTGATACGCTTGCACAACCTCTTTTTATAAAGGGACACAGATAAATAAAAGAACATCCATTCCCTAACCGGAACTCCAACCCAGGACGCCCAGATCACGAGAAAAACGCGCTACCTTTATGCCAGGACGCCAGCAGGGCCATTATTATAATGTTATTATCGATTGTATGTAAATCATAGCGTTTCAGTGTTTTAAACTGGGTGAATTTTTGGTTCTGTTTTGCAATTAGTAGTGAAAAATTCCTCTGGTATGTTTTAATATACCAGTCCTTCAGATTTTTTTTCCAGTTTTTCTTTAAGGAGTGACTATATTTTAAATTTTATTCTCTTTATTTTTCTAAATTCATCACTGTGAAATTTAATTTCAAACAACCACTGCGTAGGTATATCTAAAATTTAGTTAAATTTAATCTAAATAAATTTCAGAAAAATATCATAATATTGTGTTGGTTTCGGAAATATACAACTATAGGAAATTCAAGAAGTGGATCACATTAGAAGGTTAGAGAAAAATCATTACTAAATTTCATCGTTAGTAACATAAAAAAATAATTAAAATTGTGTGAAAACAACATCATCTCTTTTTTTAAAGTTAAAATAAAAGTAAGATACAAGGAAAGAGATAAGAAAAGGAAGAAAAAAAAACTAGAAGTTTTTTTTTCATTCCTTTTATTTAGTTCTTTTTTTTACTTTTTTTTCTGGAGACATTTGGTCACAGGTTCTTACGACACTAGCGAATGTCGGGTTTACAGCAGTCAGCGGGTGAATCAAGTTATTGGGCCTCAACAGTAATTGGTGATGAACGTTCGATTTGATGGTTTCTTTCCCACCCCTGCTTTTCCCAGAAAGTGGACGATGGATGACGATCATTTCCTGTGAAGTTCCTGAGAGAGGCGACTTAAAAGATTTCTGCTTTTAGGGCGCCATGCAGTTACTAGAGGTTGTTTCTACACCTCGCTTATAAGAAAATATAAATCTTCATTTTGTGAGGCTTCGAGGAATTATGGGATACATAACAGTCCCATTAAAGTAACAACTGCAGTTGAGGGAATGTTCATTGGGCACTTGCGTTGAGTTTCCTTTCTCTAATGGTATTCAAATGACAAAATATAAAATAACTTCGAGGAACCGTGTTTGGCGCTTGTTGGCTGATTTAAATTTATTTGCTTGATGGCGACCATTTCAAAGTTTGCCCTGAATACTAAACTGGAATTTATCTTTTTTTTTCTCTGAACAGCAGTTTCAGTTTATTTGGAATAGCAGATATTGAGGTGGAACGTAATTTTTTTTCTCAATTTGATTATACATTACAAGTAGTACATGAAATAGCTACTCTTTGCAGTCTTTAGGATATTTATTGCTTATTTCAATTGAATATAAGGAATAAAAGCTAAAACGAAGCATTTTGATTCTCGATATGTTTCTTATTGTATATCTTGAAGAGTCTTATAACATTTTATATTTATTGTTTGCCCGCTTGAGAGTCTTTTAAAGTTTTGCAAAAATGTAACTTTTGACTAAAAGTTATTTACTTATTTTTCTCAAGCAGTAGTTTTATTTATATGAAATAGTTGAGAGTGGGAATAAGAATGTATTTTGAATTTGATCAGGCAATGCAAGCAATACTTGTAACAGTCGTAGTAATCTTTAAAATAATTTTTTTCTTTGATTTGGAGACAGGCTGAAAAAATAAAATGAAAGATCAGATTCAATATAAATATGCTTCTTCTTATAACCCGATCAATCTTATCACAAATTGAATAATTTCAGATGAAGAAAAATCAATAAATAAATGCTTTCTAATGAAAATAATGATTATTTATTCAGTGTTAATATTTGACTCGTTTTGCTATTTGTATTATTTAGAAGCAAAGAATTTTATCTCAATGCCCTTTAGACAGGCAATGGAACAATATATTTTATCATATTTCTTTTCATTGCATATCTTGAGTAGTCTTATTACATTCTAAAAGTATCAAATTAACAGTAAATCAACAAATAAAGACATTTTAATGAAATAAATGAATATTTATCTTGTGTCAATATTTTATTTGCACTGCTGTTTTGCTAACTATAGTATACAGTAGCAATATGCTTTGTGTTTTAATTTGTTAAAATGGAAAGATTTCTGAAAGATTCTTAAGACATTCTTAAAGATCTCTTAAACCAATTATCAAGTGAAATTTAAATATACAGCAAGAATTCTTGAAAGTATTTGAACTAAAGGAAAACATGTTTCCTTTTTAGCAGTTGGAATCGGGAAATGAGATATTGCCTTAATTATTTGTTAAAATATCGAATGCTTATTATTTTCATCATATTTATCACAGTTTCTTCAATAAAATTACTCTGAAATTTTTTGTCTCTTCTTTCTTTTAAATTTTAGCGTTAAACAAGTGCAGATACTTCAAGTATTCTACTACTACTACTACTTACTATTTACTACTTCTAATTCTACTTATCACTTCATTGCCACTACTACTTATTAATCATTACTACTACTACTTACTACTAAATCATATTCAATATTTTAATAGTTTTTCTATATTTTTAATTCATCTATTTTACATAAGAGGGCAAATCGTGCATCTTTAGAATTTTTCTTGAATATTCCAAATATTCAATAAAGTATATCCGAACATTGATGTAAGTATAAACATAACAAAGAGATGTACAGCAATGTGCAGGTGATGTAGGTGATGAAGTTAAATGAACTTGGAAATCATAATGTAAAGAAAACAATTAAAGTATCTGTGCTTTTTAGTACAAATTAGCAATTTTAAAAGGATATGTATAGTTTAAAAAATTAAAAACTTGAATTACTATGCCATCATAACCATAAATCTCTAATATGATATAGAAAACACCGAAGCAATATTTCACATTTATACGTACAACACTAAAGTGTTTTGCCAAAATTAGCATTACAAGAAGCTGAATCAAGTCATGAAACCATTGTATGCGTTTATTAACTTGTTAAGATAATGTTCATTAATAAATGTATTTCGATTTAATATTTGAAATAATTAATATTAGAATACAATTATTAATTCATTCTTGTAAATGTGAAGAAAGTAAAATTTATTTAGCAATCTCATCCATTGGAAAAGCATTCAGAGTGGGATACCTCTCAAGGAAAACTAGACTAAATATAAATTTTATAAAACCGTTTTAAAGTGATTCTATTGTCAAACCATTTAGATAAATAGCTGTAATATCCTATTCAAAGTTATGATTTAATATTTGTCTATCCAACAAATTTACCACAATTAAGTTGTATTAAAGGATAAGTAATAGTATTCATTATATTTGGAAAACAGATTTTAACTAAAAGGCTTTAATAAAATACATTAAAGTATAAAATTTCAAGGTGCCGGCGTCTTGGCCTAAGGGTAGCGCGTCTTTCTCGGGATCTGGGTGTTACAGATACGAGGCTCGTTCGGGCAGGGTTGTTTACCATACGTTGTATTTGTGATATGTATGAAACATCTTCATAATAAACGAGGTTGCGCAAGATAATTTGTTAATTTCATCTTCATTTGAGATAGAAATCTGATTTCAGCACTCAGGTGCTCAAGACCTGTGTAAGTGCCCAAGTAAAAACAACATATGCCATTCTAAAAATCACTTTCTACTTTTTGTTATGTATAAACATAAAAAAAGCAGTCGATAAAATCTAGGAGGACCGACTAGTTATAAAATTATTGAATGATACTAGATACGTGTTTTTATATTAATACGAATTTCTCAATAAATTAAATATTTCTTTACAAATACAAAGTTGTAAGCATACGATATTGAATTTTGTAAATTATTTCTGTTATTTTTAAATATTGAAGGATCATATTCAAAAAAGTTCTAAGAACCGCAAACATGGCGCATTGTAAATATTGTAATAATTTCGTCATAATGTCATCCATAGATGGTCCTGAATATCGTTACTTTCAGATAATCAAATGGTATTATTAAAGACGAAATAATGCAAAGCAGCGAAAAAAATATTCTTCCTTTCTTTGTTTTATGCAGAGTTTTTAATCTCCCAATTCATTAACAAAAACAATTGTGTTAGATTAAATTGTGTGTATAAATATTTTATATTGACATTTCTGTGTAAGACATTTAAGATTTAAAATAATAATAATATGAATTTACATAATCTACTTTAAGAAAAATAAATTATCTTAAACATAAGTAAACATTAGAAAGTTGACAAAAATACGAATTCATTCATCATTCTTCGTAGAATTTAATCACAAATTAGAAATTCGATTCTAAAAAAATCTGATCGGCTACTGCATATACAAGATACGATGTGGAACATTTTTCATATCCGTGATATACGATATCTTTACAGAGAATGATGAGCAATGAAGACTTTGGCGATCTTCAAAAAGTGTCTTGCGTGCTTCTCGAAGTCTTCCAGAAAGTCGCGAAGAGCAGTTTTGAAAGTATTTACGATGCCTTCTAAGTTTTATGACACTTTTACGGCAGTGCCACTTCTTGGGAAAAAGGCACATAGCATGAGATGGAGCCTATAGAATCCGATAGAAAAATAAATAAATAAAATTTCGCCTCCTGTATGTGCGGTTAAAGTTAGAAACATTGCTGGTTAGGAATTCATCATCTTGTTTGGGATTCTTGAGAGAGGTGTGGCCGCGAGGAAGCTGTCTAGGTTTCTAGAAACATTAAATAGATTATGGGAATTTGATGTGTCATATCGAATGGAAATGAGGAGCTGAGTCGGTGGTACGAAAATATTATTTCTCCTGTTTGTGTTAGCTTTTTTTCTTACGCATCAGATGTTTCCAGTGCAATACGATAGATATTAGCCAGAATATTTATCTTCTTGAAGAATCGTTTTAGTTGTAGTTTAATTTTTTTATTTGGAGTTTCGAATGTCACGAGGTAACGATATTATTTTTCCGTTATGGTAAGTTATTGCACAGAAATAATGACCCTAGTGAGTGGCAATTTATTTTAATAATATGGAAGATGTTTCGATTCTGGTAATTACATCGAGAGAAGCAGTTTTCGATTTTAATTTAACACTTAAGAAAATATTTGATATACTTAACTAATATTTAGTTTCGAAACATGTATCTGAATGCGGTGTGAAATATAATATTAAATATGAAAGCGTTTAATATAACTGATCTCTTTCTCAGTTGACAATCTGGTCTGTCTTCACTGAGATTTTTAAAACGTAAACTGGTTGATTTTTCCATTAGAACAGTACAAAACAAAATAAAAAGTATATACCTAGGGCACCAAAATACCAATATATCTTAATACTCTATATGTTTCTTTTTTTTTCATTTCGTTAAAAACTCTGAAAATGTCAAGCGCCCTGGCATAAAGGTTGCACCTCTTCCCCGCGACCTTGCCGTCGCAGCTTTGAGTCCCGGTTCTCCTGGCATGGTTGTTCTACTGTGTTCTATATGTAAGTTGTGTGAATGTACATCCCCCCGTTGTAGTCATGACCCTAGTTGGCGCTACTACAAAACAAGATACGCTGAGTAGGCTTAAACAGCTGTCTACCTCAGCAAGCTTGTCAACAGCCAGTGCCATAAGAAACAACATGCTTAAACAGATCCAAATGCCCTTTCAAAGATACTATGGCGGTTGCTCTATATGACCGCATATCACTGAGAAATCGGTTCTCATTTTGTTAAGTTGAATGAATACCGTAGCGTGTTTTATTCTTTAGAGACATTGCTCCAAATTGGATTGAGAAGAAAACGGTTTTCAATGAGCTATTAAAAAATGTGAGAGTATACATTTCTTTTATAGTGCTACACTTCTTAGGTTCCACTTTTTCAACCAATCTCTCAAGAATATGCGATTTCGTTGACGCCTTTGCAACAGGTAGGGAATTTTCTCTTTTCTTTGTAAGAGGAAATTCAGGTTTCTGGTATTCTAAAGTAAGAGAACTCGAATTCTCTTAGAGAGAAGAGAATTAAAAACCCATTTCGTAGTTTTTATTATATTTTTACTTCTTTTCAAGCATATTTTGTTTTAATTATTTACCTACAATTCCTTTCTTTAGATCTGCATACTACTACATATTATTTTAAAGCAAAAATATTAGATTTATTAATTCATTTTTGTGTAACCCCATAATGAAGACATTATTATATGACTTTAATATTTTTGATTTTGCGGTCAGAAACTGAGTGAGAAAAATGAAATTCAGAGAATGTGAGGTCGATTATTAGTCTACATCTTCCGAGATTTAATTCACAAAGTTATTTCATGTTGAAAATTCATTATTATTATTATTATATAAGTATTAAGAATACCATTCAATAATTCTACTCTGTAGAATATTCTTTTTATATTACATAATTTTCAGTTGTTATTACAAATATTTTATATAATATAAATCTGAACACCATTTTCTCTATTTGTATATTATAACAATACTTAAAATAACATATGTAACAAATATTTTATCAATCACTGAAAGAGAGAAATAGAGGAAATGATTTCGCTATTCAACGAATACGACAGTTTCTAGTACAAAACTTTCTTTCGTCGGATTGGAGTATTATACATACGCTCCTAGCTCAATCAAGCTCTTTTTATTTTTAACTATAACAACGACGTCAAATATAGTAAAGTAATGAAAGATAATTTTAAAAATTTAAGAAATTTCATATATTTGAAAAAAGAATTTTTAAAATTATAATAAAGATATGAATTCTAATTTGAATTGATTATTAATTTGAATGAGCGCTTCAAAACACAATTAAACATAGATAAATATTTTCAAATCGTTTTTAAACCTAAAGGAAAAATCTCGCATCTGAATAATATTGATTTTTTTTCATCTTTAATGTTGTTCTAAGAAAATATTTTGTTAGGATTTCCTTTGGCAATAAGTCAATAAGTTTCCGGTTATCTAAAGCACATTGGATTTATTTTCGGACCTTAGCCTTTTGTTCACAAACCATCGCTTCCTCCGAAGACTTGTTGATCTTATTAAGGCTTTCAGAATGAAATCCGCTTAACAGAATTTTTATAAAGCTTAACGAAGAGCTACACTTTTTTTGAAATGATGATAAACAATATATATATATATATATATATATATATATATATATATATATATATATATATATATATATGTGTGTGTGTGTGTGTGTGTGTGTGTGTGTGTGTTCATTTAGTTTGGCCATATTAAAATCTTTAAAAAAGAGAGTTTGAGTTATGATAAACTCGAAAATGATAATTTGAAAAAAAAATATTTTTATTAGTACCTGAAGAGCATATTAATTCATCAATCAACAATCAGAAAATTTGCGAATACAATTTTTAAAAAAATGTTAATTAATATAAGTCAGTATCTAGAGTTGCATAGATTATGTAAAAAGACATTTTAAAAAATGTATTGTTTTAACATTTTATTCTAAGAAGTTGATAGAAGATGTTTCAAAATGAGCTTTCACTTTAAATACAAACCATAAAAAAATAACTAAGATGTTTGCATAAATGTATTAAAGTTTTTCTTCTGAGAAGTGATTTTATTAAGTAATACAAGTTCACTTTAAAATTCTGAAAACTAAATTTAGTAAGAAAAAAATTGGTATCAAAATAGAAACAAAGTATGCTAAATTATTGTTGACTTTAAATAGCTTTATAAAATTAATATAGCCTTACTAAAAATTTGTGAATAATCTTTTATATGGCAAAGTGTGAATGAAAAATAAGGTATTTTAAGGCTGACTGATTCTGATGTATGAACATTTTTGATTATGTAACACATAACCTTGATTAGTTTAGAAAAAAATATTTAAACATTTTTTTCTAAGATTTGGTAGGTATGTTACTCTGTAAACAGTATAATTCTAAACTTATGTACATTGAAATAAGTCGCCATGTATATTAAATTTTCGTAAAAGAGTCTAATTATATTACCAGTTTTAAATAATATCCTAGATATAAAGAATTATAAAATAAGAATTATTTTTAATTTATTTCTTTATTATATGCTTAATAGCTACGGGAAAAATTAGATTTAATTTTCATCTTAAAAAACAACATTTGTGATTTTAAATATTTCTATTTTTCTGTATAGATGAAGTAATGCATATGAAATAAATTATTTTCAAATTCGTTATATCTTTACACATTCTCTCTGAAAAGAATTAAAACATCTTCTTTTGAATTTTTAGATAGTTCATTCTACATCCTTCATCTTCTAAGAATGAGAATTAGGTGATTTTACCATAAAAATTACCTACGTATATTTGAATTAAAAGTTTGAATGCTGTAATTTAGTTTAAAAATTCTTCAGATTAAACATTCAATTCAATGAACAATCTGAAAACATTTTAGGTATTTTTCACTTGAACTGTAGCTTTGTTTTTCAATTAAAATTAGAAAAGAGATTGATTTACTTTTGTATGAAGGCAAAAAAGGATTTAAAGAAATTACAACGCATCCCCTAACACCAGTACAAAATGGCGAATAATGATTTTGTGTAACTTGGAGAAACTGTTCGGTATTCAGATTATCCCATGATATTGTACCATCACGGATTAGTATTTATTTCTTTGTGTAACATATAAAACTCACCACAAATCTTTTCAAGAAAACATTTCAACAGAAATGACTAGCATACACAAAAATTTTATAAATAATAATGAATACGTTTAATGAAATTTGATTTTTTTTTCTTTAAAAATTGTAAATATGTTTTATTTAAAATTAAAAATAAAAAGAATTTCCCTTGTTAAAGAAGACAGATTTAAAAGAGTAACAGATAATGCCTCCTCACTAGAGCAAACTGCTCAACAGTTGTTACATCGGAGTGGTGAGATATTTTAGAAACATTGTATGTCATTCAGTATATTACACGTTGTTGTACTATTAAGGATTATTATTTTATTGTGTAACTGATAGTATGTATTACATATTTTTTCAGAACTGTTAATCAGAAGAAACAGGTGTTTATAAACACTATATCTTCATCGATGAAATAAATTTATTTTCCGTGTAGAGTTTTGTCTCAGTAAAAATTTCAAACTGCATTTTATCAGATCGAATCTGCTTCAAAAATGCCATCAGCCCATCACCATAAACCACGTCCCATCTGCAAAAATGACATTCCCATCTGCAAAAATTTGCTTCACGGAATAGATATGATGGGGATATTTTCACACGGTCTCACATCTTCTCGAATTGAAAACCATTTCCCCCATTTTTGAAGCATCCAAGCGTGCTGAAAATACATACATTCTAATATCTCGCTTCACAATACATGCTCTTGCAATCTCTTTTACGATTCAACGTCGTGGCGTTCGCTCTGTAAGCACAAATTCCTCCATGCTGTCAAGGGATTAATTTTTCATAGGGACATCCGTTTTTCTTCAATGTCTTCGGTCACAAACCACTTTGCACTACCAAAGTTATCGTTGGCTAAGATCCGACCTAGACGTATCGATCCGCAGAAATTCAAATCCCTTGGAGCCAGGATTCTTTTTCGTTGTGCTGCATGGTGAGTTTACTTCTATGTTTCTTTTTTCTCTCTTTTTTTTTCTGTTTCAAGAATAGTGGAGGTAGTTGGAGCGAGGATGTATGTACGCTGCTTTGTGTAGTTCTGAAAGCAAGTAATATTTCAAACTCCAGGGGATTATTTTACGATGAAATATTGTTTTACATTAAAGTGTAGTTGAGACGGAATAACATTTTATTTCAAATGTTTGCTCGAAGGATTAGAATTTGGAGCATGTAGTTTTAAGTAGGCTTGGATTCTTTTTTCTCTATCTCGATCAATTAGATTTAGTGAAACTAGAAAAAAAGTATTTTTTTATTTCCAGGGCTTTTTATTGATAAAACAAGAATTATTTTATTTACTTTGAGGTTCTTTCCCTGAGATAAAAGATTTTTTAAAAATTTTGGTCTTTTTTTATGCTCTAGTTTAAGTATATAAAAACATTAGTTCCCAAAAACCTTTGAAGCAAAATACTTTGAATGAGTTTATTTTTTTAAAAAAATAATAGTTATTTAAAGATTGTTTTAAAAATATATCTTATTCAGTTACCAAACAGATTGTTTGAAACATATTGGTAATTAAAATATTGCATTAAATTGAACTACATTGGAATTTGATAAGCATACGCAGGCCTAATCAACCATATCTGCTATTTACCTTCCTAGTACTTTGCCTGTTTGAATAAAAGATGAATTTAAAATGAGATATATGAGTGAATATATTAAAAATGTATATATACTTGTAACCATTTACACATATTTAATAAAATATTTCTTATATATTGAATTACCAAAGTTTTGATTACTTAATGTAAAGATAATTCCCAAATGACGTGTTGATATTTTGAGATTTGCAGCTTATAAACCTGTTCTATGTTTCTACACGATTAATATCACGTTCTTTTTGTTCTTTTGTGAGAAGAAAAGATTCCTATCTCATAATTTTAAATTGTTAGAAAGATTTGGAATAGTTAAATTTAAATAATTTTCCATTCATTTTTAACATATTAAGGATATTTTTTATAGCTGAAAATGGTAATCTGGTCGATATCTTTGTTGTTGTTGTTTTGTTTGGTGAGGATTTGAAAGATAACTTTTTGACCATGAAAACTATTTTAGGTTTCTTGTATGTATTCCAGTTAAGGCGTTTATTTTCTGTTTAGTTGTAAAGTACTTTGATGTATATATCCATAAGCAAATTAACATGAATGCAAATTAACTGAGAAGGGTAGCTTGGTACCAAAATCCAGTTTGGAAAAATATAGCCATCTGCTTTTTAAGGTTAGACATGAAAAATAAAACGTACTACTAATTATTGTAATAATGAATCGTGGTATACACTACAAGATCAGTGAATTTATCACTCTATATTTCTAAGCATTTCGAAATAAAAAAAATAATAAATTTTACTGATATGTTAAAAAAAAGACAAAAACTGAAAATACGAAAAAGATATAATAATTCACTTGAAAATAAATTTAGATATGAAATATTTTTTAATTGCCCAAAATATTCCTTTTTGAATATGTTGCATCTCTATAACTTTAGTTAAAAACTTTGCTTTTGCCTCTAACCACCTAGTAATTTTTTAATTGAGATTTAAACATTTGATTAAAATTTCCGACAATGTTTAATGTCAAACGAATTTAAACATTTCTATTCAAGTAACGTGAATGTCTGAGAATGTGCGCAATGATGCGAACACTACTGAGATGGCCTAGAAATTGGATGCCTCTGGACACCGAAAAACTCCTTAAAATGTCTGTAATTAATTCTTCTATTTGGAAATTTTTTCAAAATCTCTTTTGTTTAGTTCTCTTCTTATGTAAAAATGACGTACATAAGTGTACGTTATGCATTTTTTACATTTCACAATCTAATTAAAGTTTTAAAAAATGTCATGTAAAATGCCATGTTTTTTTTTTACCTATTCTCTTTTCTACACCACTAAGTGCATTAAGTGTTTTATTTAGAACATTTATCGTTGTTTACGAATGTCCATTGCCAATTTCACTTACCATGAAGAAACAAGTGCCGTTTGTTCCATCTTGGTAGATGGGATTGCTCTTCGTCAGCTCCATCAAGTTTCCCATATGACCTTTTGCTAGCTCGGGGTATCCCTTGAATATCTTTACTATTCATTTAATTATTATTTACTTTTTTCGAATATAACGATATTATGGTGTCACTATCATCATATTATCATTTTTTGTGTGTGTTGTTAGGCCTGATTCAATGAATTACTTTAGCTTCATTCCTCTTACGGAACAAAATCCCTAACAATTCTGTCAAAAATTTCCTCCCCATGTCTTGTTTAGGTATGAAATGCTTTAATGGCTAGGGTAGATAATAAAGTGTTAAATTCTGAATAATGAGAACAATACCTCATATTCCAATAATTTGAAAAGTAATGGGTCAATTTAAGATCTGTTTTAAAATTCTCAAATTAAATTCATATTTTAAATTGGTTCAAAGTTCTACAAACTGATAAGGTACAACCAGGTGTAAAAAGATTTTTGTGTTCCATTGCATAATGTTATATAAAATCACATTTAATACTGCAGTTTAATAATAAGAAAGAATATTGTAATTTGTTTGTGTTTGGGAAGGATTCAATAAAGAAGTACAGTATATTTTACGTTTTGTTTCTTAATCTGCTTTAAAAAGCCAAATGATTTCTTTAAAAAAAACTTCACATTTAATAAAATCAACTAAAATAAAAAGCAAAAAAAAACGATATTTTGTGCAATTTAATGAATTAATAAACAAAATTGCAATTCTCCAAAGAATTCGATTTTGTGCTTCTACAGCTCCTAATGACACACTATAGTCTATGAAACTTTATTATGGGATATTTAGTTATAGATAATATAACTCTAAAACCTTTTTATTTTGGGATGACGTTTGAAATTAATGGGCTTAGATAGATTAACCCTGATGCATTGAGATAAATGTTTCTTTCTTTTACCAAAAAAATAATAATGACATTTAATCTAATAACCGTAACAGAAACAAAACTATATTAAGTTCATATCGTAACAAAAAAGAATCATTTTATCAGTAAGAATGTCCTCGATGATACATCAAACTAGAAAAAGAAATACATCTTCAATATCTATCAGGAGAAGTATATAGATAAGTGGAAAAATTAACGATGTCAACTATATCTTAGCTCAATAGAACAACTTAAGAAGGTTGAAAACTCATTTATGTTTGATGCTGAGATATATTTTTCCTCCAAGAAGAAATGTCTGTTCATTCTTGTCTTTTTTTAAATCAATTACACACCGCATTCCAATCTCAATAAAAATGTAATAAATATTAAACTTGCATAAATATAAATTAAAGTTCACAAATTAAATATATAACATTTTCAAATCTGGAGGAATCATTCAAAATCTGGAGCTTGATAAAGTAATGAATAATAAAATTAAATATATTAAAATTAAATAAGCAAAATTTATTTTATAAACTAAAATATTAAACTTTTATTTAATTTTATACTTAAAACCGGTACTACTATAATTTTATTTATTTTGAGAAAACTGACGAATAACTAAAATATGAATACGAAACAAAGAATTCTTTCTCTTGTTCATTTGAAGAAAAGTGCATTTTCCCCATAAAGTATATTAGAAATTAAACTTGTGTTTTACAATTTCCCAAATGTGCAAATAAAATTAAATAAAAATTATCATTTACATTAAATGAAAATACTGATATTTAAATATTTTATCATGATTAAACTAACAAGCAATAAAAAAGTATAAGAACGTAGAAAGTTGAAATTAGATTTTAAAATTATTTTCAAGTATTTATATTCTAGAACTATTATTTTGAAGTATTTTTTTCTTTTAAAGAACAAAAATCTTTTATCTTAATGTTTATAGAATGCGATATATTAAGTGCAAATGTATTTTAAGTCAAAGAAATACTCTTCTTTGAAAATATAATTAAGTTTTGATGAAAAATCTAATTTTAAAGTTGTAGAAACACTATGAATTCATGAAATAAGTCACACAATAGATTTTCCTTTCAAATAAAACCTCTTCATAAAATAAAAATTCCGATGCAATATTCAGAAATACACGTTCTGTAAGACCTTTACCAAAGATTCAAGGAAATGAAGTAACGGAAGAATATTTTATATATTAAAATTTATATTGATTTTGTGTTGAAATCGAAGTGTTTGATTCTAGAAACAATATCAAGGAAATTTTACAAGGAATTTTTTTTATTAACTACATTAAATTTAAACATTTAATTCATTTACCACAAATGTAGTATATTTTGCAGCAGGAATCTAACTCAACTTCATTGAGAGAGATTTTATTTCTTAGGTTGTTTCAAAATTTTCTTCAATTGCCTATCTAAATTGAATTTTTTTTTTTGGTTACTGTAAACAGCAACACCAAACTTTCAGCTCCTTAAAACTTCTTCAAAGCCATTGTCTTCGGTGAGGATAAACTTTACATTAGGTATTCTCTACCAAAATCTATTTATTTTCGCGAGAGAAAGACTTGAAAGAGACAGAAAATAAGTTGCAGCAACTGAAAATTACCCGTCTCTCCTCCTTTCCCTTTTGATTGGCGAGAATTAATTCCCTCGAGTCTTAGGGTAGGTTTACTCCGTTCCATTAGGCAGATGAAGAAAAATGAGTTAGCAGAAGGGAGATTGGAAGGAGGAATGATTGTTTCAACAGGCAAAGCCATTCGAATAATGGTCCGGAATTCAGTTAAGATGTATTTGCTTTTGCTACAGGAGGAAGAGTAAAGACCTTTTTTTTCCTACCCGCCGTTTCAGATCAGGTTCCTCAGAGGTATATTTTAGCAAACTCGATATGCTTGAAGTAATGCTACGTTATTCTTTAAGTTTAGTTTTACTCTCAGTGTTTTTTATGCTTATGAGGGCTATCTGTACTAAATTATTTAGCAATTCATTATGGGTTTTTTTAATGCATTAGATAATTAGTGGAATCAATATGAAAGAATATCTGAAAAGAAGGAATTTTAAAACATAAATTTTTCTAATAATGCTCCTACATAATTTTTTATAAATATTAATTTTTAAGTAAATCGAGATAAATATCTTAAAAAGTTAAATAAAGTACTCTATATTGCCAAGTAAACAATATTTTAATTCTAATAAGAAATACTATGAATCGCATTTTTTATAATTTGATATATTTGAAAAGCATCTTGATAATTATGTGTATTATTACTTTCCTTTAAACATATTAATCTGTAGATTTAGTGTTTCAAACTGACAACATAATTTAATTGAACAATATAAAACAACCAGGGATTGTAGACTTTTCGAAACTTTCTCTCATTTTCTCAAATTAATGTCTTGTTATACTTTTTCCTTAATACATTTCTAGACTTTTATAAAACCGCTAATGTATTGCATAGCGCTGGCAAAATTAGTTTTAAAATACAGAATTTATCTTCGAATATAGTAATTTTATTGAATCTTTCGTAGTTATAATTTTATTGGACTAAATAAATACCAACATTTAATTCAAAGCTTACATTTTTGAGGTGTAATCACATATCGAATTTCATTAAATCATCATGCTTATATACATTCGAAAGTTCAAAATGGCAGGTCGTAATCCAAAAAATAGTTTAAATTATACCATTACTACTGTACCAAATATTATCTATCTAGCTCTTTCTATTTTGTTTTTAGTGAAGTC
>JAOUZG010026054.1:2177490-2201549 GCA_026289955.1 Argiope argentata
ATATATATATATATATATATAAGGGTTTCCCATAAATTTCTCTCCTATTTCTAATATGAGATGAATATACAATATTTACTATTTTAGATATTATTTATTTTGTTATATAAGAATCCTTTGCTCTATTACTTTATTCCATCTTTCAGGAAGCCTCACTATGTCTTTTTTCAAAAATTATTGTGTTTTGGACAAAAAATCACAATCAGACTCTAAGAGCTTTTCTCTTAAGATTAATGCCTTATGCCATGATGAAAAACAAAGCCCTATCTGTTAATTAATTTTGGCCGGTTTTTTGCTATGGAAGATTTTAATTGATCTGGTTGTTGACAGTATTTCGGAGAATTTACTGTTTCACTCTGAGAAAGGAGCTCGTAGAATATTGCAATTTCCCAATCTCACCAAACCGACAAAATACATTTTTTGTGGTGTAGTGTCGATTTTACAACAGTTGAAGACCTATTTTACTTACACCAAGTGCTTTTTCTATACAAATTTTCATATAAAATACAAATTTAGTCTCTAGAGACAAGCATCTTTAAAAATGCCATATAACGCTATTCATTGCGAGATGAGAAAGAAACCTTTGGGCCACTCTAATACATCATACATGTTATTGTATGCAATTTCGGCATAAACAAAATGCTAATACAAATTTTGAGTATTACATGAAATATCTACCAAAACACAAAAGAAAACACCCATAATTAAAATATATACTATGCATTTTTAATGTTCAATCCGACCATCTCATCACTATGAATCGAAACAAAATGAACAAGATTTATAGTGGATGGCCGCTATTTTTGGTGTTTAAGCTACCGCGAGAGGAATAGGTCAAGACATATTCAGAAGTATCAACAATAATATAAACATGAAATTTTTTTTATATAACCGTGTGCCTACTCAGACAAACTAGTTTTTTCTTTACATCAAAAACAGTATCAAAACTTATGTGTTCTTGAATTTGAATGTTTGTCTTCAAAGAATGGTAGCGAAAGTAAAATTTCCGAAATTTGTGTTTCTTTTTCAAAATAAAATTAAAAATTAATTATTCATAGATTATAATTTTTTTCAGTCAGGAATTGGGCTTAAATTTTTATAATAAAATACCAATAACATATGTGTTCATATTTAATTTGAATTTTCATTTAAAAAAGTGTTTTGATTAATCTAACATATTTGTACTTTCAAACAAGGAATTTCTTTAATGCAAAATAAATCAAAATATGCTTTCTTCAGAAAGAAGCATAGTTCATATCTTAAAAATATTTTCATTCAAGAGTTCCACTTCCAAAAATGTCGTAGTTGAATGGGATTATTAAACTTGTTAGCTGTAAAAAGTCGCTAGAGAATTTTGTTTTCGTAAACAATGCAGAGAAATGATAATGAAATTATCTGTTTTTCAAGGATGTCGTCCATTAAGATAATCAAATTAATATATGCTTTTGAGTTTGCATACTTTCAAAAGAAAGCATTTGCTCTCTGGCAAATATTTATGGAAGAAAAGAAGCGAGAGCAAATCTTCTTTAAAGATTAGAAAGCGAATCTGAATTAAATCACACGTATAAAGGACTTAAAGAACAAAGTAAATTGTCTTTAAAAATCTTAATTTAGTTCTGATATATTAAGATTAATTTGAAAAAATATGTATATTTTTGCATAGAGCATATTCTAATAAATTTATAAAAATAGTCTTTTTACACAAAACTACCAAAGGAATTCTTATTTCATCTATGATTTTCGACTTTCTTGAAGATTTTAAGAATGAGAACAAAACCCTTCCATTTGAATCGATTAACCTTCTCATAATCGAGCCTCCTCATCAAATCGATTAATTTCTTCATCAGATGATCATTAGAATAGTCATTAAATAAAGAACTTGATGAAAATGATAAGGCCCATGTTATGAGAATTTTCATTTAATGATAACTAATAGAGTTTTACTTTATATGGGAAGTAAAATGATCTTTTTCTTAATAATAATTACTCTTTATATCTATATAATCTTTTTATAAATTGCAACATTTTAGGCTTTTAATGCATTTTAAAAGTCATTTTTATTGTAATAAGATCATAAATTTCATATTTAATAGAATTCCCATAAAAATTACTATCAAGAATTTAAAAATAAATTAGATTTAAAACAAAGAAAAAGAAATAAAAAACAATATGAAATATAATTTTCTCAATGCATTGATAATAAAAAATAATAGTTTTGCTGCCGTAATAATTTATTTTCAATGATTAGATTTGGTATTGAAAAATATGAAACGCCTTTTAACAAAAAACGAAAACTTCTGGACCTTTTATGCATCTAGAAGTGCAAAACCCTCATTTTCATTACCTAAAAGAATATGGGTTAAAATAACTTGTAATCAATATTATACTTTAAATAAATACATGCATTTTAAATAAATATAATTAATAAATTTAAGTTTTAAATAAACGTAAGTAAAGATTTAACACTCTAAATGCCTTAAAGTTTCGGAATTAGCTATGGATTTAGGGTATTTAATATATAAGGGTGTCAACAAAGTTTCCTTCAAATCGCACTATGATTCATTTTTAAAGATTCATTGGAGGCGAAACTTGTATTTTATATGAAAATGTGCATAGGAAATGCACTTGGTGTTAGTACAATAGACCTTTAACTGTTGCTCCATCTTAAAAAATCATTTTGTTTATTTGGGGGTTGGGTTTGGAAAGGCGTAATTTTCTACAAGCTTCTGTCACAAGGTGCAATAATAAATTTTACGTCATGCTGTCATCAATAGGATATTCTGAAAGTTAATAACAAACCAATAAC
Source organism: Argiope argentata (assembly GCA_026289955.1). Lineage (NCBI taxonomy): Eukaryota > Metazoa > Arthropoda > Arachnida > Araneae > Araneidae > Argiope > Argiope argentata. The sequence continues at coordinate 2,180,297 of JAOUZG010026054.1, forward strand.
CAATAAATAAATAAATAAATAAATAAATAAATAATAAATAAAGCCATAACAAACAATTGAGCAAATAGACGTTGTTTTTCGTCCTGACAATGTGACACCACATATTAAATTAGTCGTAACAAAAAAAACTCTTGCAATTTTATTGAGTATCTTACCGCATCCTGAATATTCTCCAGATCTCGCTCCATCTGATTATTGTTTCTTTCTACCTTTAAAGAAATTCTATTCGTGTTAAGTGAAATAAAAGCGCCTCTCGAGGATTAGTTTTATTCTAATACAACAATTTTGGAAAAAGCTCATAATTAGGTTTCCTAAGAGATGCAAAAAGATTATAGAGCAAACTTCTTCTTGCATAATAAAGTTAATAATATCTTAAACAGTAAATATAGTTTATTTATTTCGTGTGATAAATAAGAAAGAAACTCATGGGGACACAATGATGCATTAACATTCTCTGCTGTGGCTGTTGTTCTCTAATGGCACTATCTATGGAAAGCGCGTTCTCTAATGGAAAACGCGCTGACGGTCGTCGTCAGTGATTTTAAATAGAATGTCTCTTGCTTTTCAAGTAGCGCCAAATAGGGCCAAGAGTAAAAATTAGCTACACACTGATCACATTCACTTGCGCAACCCTTTTTTACAGGGGGGGGGGAGGTCAGGTCACATTAACACACCTCACAGATAGCACACAAAAGAACAACACTGCTCTAACCGGGACTCAAACCAGGGTCGCCCATAAAACGAGGAAGTCGTACCAGGGCGAGGACTATTAATATTCTTTAGTAGTAATTAGTATAAATAGAATGGGAAGCTTGAAATTCAACCTTTCGCACTTTATTGTATAAAACAATTGCCATATTTTCCCAAATGTTCAAGAAACGGTGCCAATACAAGCAGATTAAGACATAAAATGTCTACCTCAAACCTCTTGAATTAATCCCATCGCTTCTGTGAGAGAAATTCATTATTCATGAAAATCATCTTTCAACTGTGAAGTAGCCATTTCAGCAGCAAAAAGATGCCAAAGCGTATACTTTCCAGTGACCGGGCGAAGCCTTTTATTCTTCCAGAATCTGATTTATTTCGCCCCCTGGTCCCCAAACATATATTAAATGGAGAGTTTACTTGATTTGTAGCAGCCCTGCCTGCCCAGTAGATTAAGTTATTAATAAACGCCGTTACTTGGAGTAGCAGGGTAATTAAAATGTAATCATTCTCGGCGTAGGCACCCGCGAATTATCAGGGATTACCCCAGGGGAGGAGAAGGCTTCCTCCGAGACACTCCTCCACTCCAATTTTTGAGGGAGGAGGACAGGCAGGAGGGTGCTCGTATTCATCATGTGTCCGGTTTCTCTAATGGATGCTTAATGAGTTCTATTTTAGAAATACGTCCGGCTTCTTTTTATCTAATGTGAAACGCATTACAGAAACTAAACAAGGAAAGATATGTTGTGTTTAAATTTATGATATTCTGGGAATAAATTTCTGGTTTAGGTTTCTTGGAATTAAGTAGTGTTAGCATTGACTTTTATTCTTTCTGCATTCATGAGAGAAAAAAATAGTTTATAAAATTAATTGACAAATTCTTTATGATGGGTTATTTTTTGATTTGTTGAGACAGATTAAAACCGAATAAGAATATATTTTAAGGGTTTCAATTAACTAATGAAGTAGCTCATCATTAAATAGTAGATTTTTAGAAATTTTTTATGGATCACTTAAATGGCTATAATTTAGGATATCACGAAAATCCAATGTAAAGTTTTTACTGATGATCAATAAGTGTCAGATCAAAAGAAAATTACGCTTGAAATTAGTCGTTTATGAGTTGAAAAGCTTTAATAAATTATCACATATTTACGTTACTATATTTTTGAAAATCTTAGGCTCATAAATGTTCAAGTTTCATCACAAGACAAACTTTAAAAAAAACTACAAAATTTAAAAATAGGAAATAAGAAGTTTTTGTTTTTAAAAATCATGATGAAAATATTGAAAATGATTAAAAAATAATAATAGGAATTTTACAAAAGACTGTCTGTTTGATACAGTGAAGTTAAATTTGAAAAAAATAAAGGGGATAAAATCAACGCGATTGTCAGTATTCCTTAACATGGGGGTTTTGAGAACTAGAAATAATTCCTTGTTGGAAGTAAGAGAAAAATCTACTTTGAAAGGATCTCGAAGGTCAATTAAGAAATTTTTTTTAAAATGAAAAATAAAATAAACATGATATTTTGTAAATTCGATATACAAAGTCTTTACGTTTAGAGGATGACACTATTTCAAGATCATTGTTGTCATTGTCGATCAGATGAAGCATCTTAAAAGATCGTCTGAACTTTTTAAAGTTATTTCTAAAGTTAGAAAAATATCTTTTACCATATAACATGGCGTCACAAACTCGAAGTGCAAATTTCCAAACAGATTTATTTCAATGAAGTAACAAAAAAAGAAAGAAATGCAAACTTTTGTTAATTTTCATTTCATTAACACACGTTTAATGAAATGCAAATTTAAAAGAATTACGCCATGCTGTAGCATAAATAAGAGAATTACAAAAGAATGTAAAGTAATAGATCCAAAGGCAGGAAAGAAAGCATACTAATAATAGGAAGTCGTCAGTTTGGTAAGTTGAACTCAGAGTTTATAAAGATATACAACAATTCTTAGGCATATTTAATGATTATAAATATGTGTTGTTCAACTCTAAGACTTTATTCCATTAAATACTTGCCAGTGCATTTTATCTAGTGTATCCGGTTATTTTAATTAACCAACCAACCAACAAAAAAAATTATTTTCCTCTCTCGTGTTCTTAGAAAAATTATTTGTTTCAGATTTTTGTTTCAAATTTATAAGAGTTCTTTTAAAATACTAATTATAATCTTGTACACGGAATTTTTTAATCACTATAAATTAATAATTTTACTTTAATCTATACAATAATTTGTATGCAATCGTTTTGAGGATATTGTTTGGAATTTGATGTTCTTTTAATCAAATGATTCACCTAATGAGGCCGGGCATAATATATATTTATCTATTTCAATTATATTTATGACACTTTGAATAATGAAAGCCTAGCTTTAGCTATAGCTTAAAAAACATTCATAAGAATTTAATAAACTAAAGTGCACATGCAGAATGGGAAAAAGGAGTAAGTTATATTACTTCCTATGCTAGAAACCTGTACAAATGTTTAAACTCTCGAGAAATTTCACTTAGCATTTCAGTCACATTAAGAGTTGTTTATTTTTTCAAGAATTTGGTCGTTTTAGTTGGAGAAACGAACTCAGAAAGAAACATTAATCTTATTCACACCCCAGAACATACATTGTGTGTTCCACTGAGATAAACATCGCTAGAGGATTTACAAAACTACTTCTCAACCCCATCCCTACGAAGAAACTTCAGAGTGAAAAGAATTTTTTTGAGGAAATTCTAGAGATAAATCTCACGAGTTGTATTATTTATTTATTTTATGTGTGCGTTTGAGGATTTTGAAGTAGCGGATTTCGTAAGTTTAAAGTAGCCTTTGAATGCTATTTGCCTAAATTGTTTCGAAAAAGTTTTCTTTAATGATATTTGTTTTCAAAACAATTAGACGGAACTATTTAGGCATAAATTTTAATAGTTTATTTTTGCCACAAAGAGAAAATAAAATAAAGAACTTCCATAATTAGAAACTTTGTACCTTTTAAAGAAGTTATTACCTAAAATAGTTTTCAGTTTTTTTTACATAAAATATAATTGGTAAGCTATGGAATGATTACGATGTTCTTAACAAATTTAACTAGAATACATTCAAATGCTTAGAAGCTCCTAATATTGTAAGAAAATTAATGTAGATATAATTGGAAACAATATATATATTAACTCTACTTATAGTAAGAATTTCAAAAATTGATTCGAAATTCATATTATCAATATTATTGAAACGTTAAGCTATTTTTAAGAAGACTAATACTGTTCGTGGCATTTACTTTTATATCTTTCAATGGTCAAATATTTTTAAGATTTTATTTGAAACTTTAAACATTGCAAAATATTTTAAGAATTTATAAAATTACTGAGAAATGAGTTGATTTGACATTGGTCAACTAGAAAGTTTAAAAAGAGTTTTTAAATGTAAAACTACCTATCAGATCGTATTATAAATGTGAAAACATCCTCAATCTATAGAAAATTAAGTTTATAATGAATTCAACGAAAACCTTCCCAGATATTTTTAGTTAAAAACCAAAGTAAGGTAATGAACGAATTCGTAAAGTTGAATAAAACTAAGGTAAATATGCATGGCTTCGATGGCATTATACTAATGTATATAAAACAAAATTTGAAAAATAAAAACTAGAAAAAATAATATCGAAGTTATATTAGAGCACGTATTGGATTATTAAATTACAGGTTCAGGTATTTGGAAAGCTTATATTTGTTCGTAATTACTTTAACTGCATTTTATCAAGTAAAAAAATATTTTCTCTTGCAAAAATTAAATTGGGATTTCAAAAATTGTGATATTAACAAAATAATAATAAAAGTAAAGTTAATTCAAAATATTATTCAAATAGCTTTAAATTGATTTTTTTTCTTAACTGTTTTTACATATTCTGGTCATCCTAAATAATGTTACTTTGTCAGACTTTCTCTATCATAAACATTATTTTAAATAACGTATTTGAGCCTAAATTATTGGGGTGACAATAATTTAATTAAAAACATAATTGCTTATATCAGAAGAAAGGATCCTTTAATATATCTATTTCGAACAGAAAAATTATTTAATAAATATCGATACAATTTTTTTACGTCTTCCTTCAAATACATGATATGCTTTGTTTTTCATCACTTGAGATTTTTTCAGAATACAAAAGGATTAATCTAGCAAAATGCAAACATCGGATTCTCAAAAGTATAATCCTCATGTCGTAACAAAAAAATATAAATTAACCTTACCAAAAAGTGAAATTGTAACCGAAAGCAATTAGTAATTACTAATGAGTTACCTTATTAAAATTTAACTCCCTAATTAAAATAATGTGCAAAATGTTAGAAAAAAATATACATTTCGCCTTCCAACTAGCGTTTTCCAGAAAGCAATTAGTTTCAAATTTTATTATGAAAGTTTTAATTACTTTTATTATACAAAAAGTGCGCAGTTTGAAAAAAAGTTATCTGTAAAAAATTTAGATGGCGTCTTCAAAAAATTTGGTTCTTTTCTATTTATTTCTTTTTTATGTGTATAGTAATTGTAATTGTTTCGATGGCGCAAACTTACTTGCTTAACTGAGCTCAAAATTCGAAAAAAAAAAATGTTATGTAAAAAAATGTTGTAAGTGCCCCTGCACTTAAATGACATTCTAAAACACACAAAGGTTAAGACTTTAATCAAATGAAGGCAATCTGGTTGATTGATTTATTATCATCAGTGACGAAAAAAACTTACTGAAAAAGAAGAAAGTAAAAAAAGAAACAATATTTTTTTCAATATTTTGCTTGTCTTATTTAATATTGGAGGTAAAGTTGCATTAAAAAATAGTTCTTAAAGGTGAAAATAATAATTTTTTTTGGAATAAATGGAGCATAAAATATTGAGTAAAAACTTGCTAAATTAAAATATAATTAAAGATATAATTTCAGAAATTTGGATAGCTATTTATAAAAATGAATACAAATCTTTGCTTAGAAGGTTTGGGTTCGGATAAATTCAATCACAATTTAATATGCTAACAAAAAAGGTTATTTAATAAAGTATATACAACGTATATTGAAAAGTAATTAATATTGTTGTTTCAATATTATGCTGCAAAGCAATAGAAAAAATTACATACAAAGGAAAGTAGCTATTAAAAATGCCTTATTTTTATTCAAAGAATAATATTTTTGAGTGTGCACTTTAAGCAAATGATATTTCACATTTTAATGCTGGCTTGCTGGCACAGAGGTAGCACGTCTTCCTCGTGATTGGGGCATCCTGGGTTTGAATCCCTGTCAAACATGATTGTTCTTCTGTGTACTATCTGTGAGGTGGATGAACGTGGCCCCCTGTAAAAAGGGGCTGTGCAAGTGAATGTGATGAGCTTGTAGCTAAGTCGTACTTTTGGTCCTAGTTGGCGCTGCTACTAAAAACAAGAGATGCTCTTTCAGCTTAAAATATCTGACACCCGTCCAGTGCACTTGTCCATGGCAAGGACCATTAGTAACAACTACAACAACAAAATTTTCATTGTGTGAAAATAAGCACTACTTATGTTAGAGCACCATATGTTTTTGAATTTTGGTGCTAAAATATTTATTAAATACATATCCCGTGCATCATTTGAATTATCCATAGTTAAATTGTTTATTGTTTGCGTCAATAAAATATATTTTAGAGACTTATGAAATAACAACTTATTATTCTCTAAACTTGAGTCATAGTCTAGAGCATTGAGGATGGAGAAAAATAATAAATATTTGGAAAATATGAAAGCAAAAACTTCTATTTGAAGTAAGAAGTGCAATTAATATCTTATATGCTTTTTTCCCTATTTTTTTAATTATTAAAATTCTTAGCATCATATGAAACCGGAAATTATTCATTAGTTTCGCTTGCTGTTAAGCCGAGTAATATAATCCCAAGTCGATTTTGGACTGCCATCGTGGGTTTACGATATCATCGCGCCATTATTATAAACTGCTACACATGTCCCGCAGTGCTTTAATGCATGACCAGGATCCAGTATCAAATTTCCGCTCCGCCATGATGCCTGCGCCTACTAATCATGATTGATCCCAGCTTTATACCAATTAAGAGGTTGTTCGTGAGACTATCTACGCAGAATGCGAGGATTTCTGCCTGCATCAACAGTTTCAGGAAACTTTGCTTGTATATAAACCATTTCATCTTCTGGGTTTTAAGAGATTGGCACTACCTTTCTAATTAATTGAGACAGGAGGTTTACAGGAGTTTGTTTTTGATAATAATAATTAGAGAAATCTGGCAAATTTCAATGAAGCAACTCATTTATTAAAAATACGTAATTGTTTTAGAGCTTGTTATGAGAGACGAATTTAATAGAAATTACCGTTAATTACGGATATAAATATAGCGAGAAATATTCTCTTCCAAATAATCGATAATTTTTCAATCCACGATATATGCTAAGAGAAATGGCTATAATTTCGAGAAAAAAAACGCAGGTGATTGATTTGCATCCTAATGGTTCGGAATAATCTGAATCTCATAAAACTACTTTTGAAATTATATTAGGTTCTTGCATGCATTTCAGTCATATACGTCTACTGGTAAATATGTGATCTATATAAATAACAATTGTTTGGGTTTTATCAGTTTACTATTAGTTTATTGTTATTATTTTGAATGTTTTTAAAAAAAGTTTTTGAGCTTTTCGATGTACAAAGGCCCTAAACAGGGAGAGCTCGAAATTGCATCTTCGATCTTCATAGTTTTTTTTTTTTTTTTTGTTGAAGAAGACCAACAGAAACATTTAGAAATTTATGCTTCTAAACCATATCTCAACTGTCGATTTCGGTTTCAAAGTTTTAAGAGTAGTCATTTCAACGTTAGTGACAAAGAATAACTTGTGGATCAAGAAAATTCGAAGGCAATCATTTGAAATATTTAGTGAAGAATTTATAGAAAATGATAGAAAATATTTTGGTTGATTCTGTACCAATTTTTCTCAATAAATTCATTTCAAAAGCGATAATATTATCAAAATACAAGAAAGGTTCTGATATCATTCTTCTACCAGCCTGTTCAGGTGTATATGAAAATGATCATTCGAAAAATGACAAAAGAATGGGGGATACTTTAAAATTCATTTATTAGATTTGTCTTAACACTTTAAACATAAAAAGCTAAATTATCTATTTAACTATTTGTGTGTTGTGCGTGTAATAAATTAAAAGCACAAAAAGATAAATTAAATGATGAAATTTGGTATGTGACCTTGAAAGAGAAATATTCGATATTCCTCAATATTTAGACTCACTGTATTCAAGAGGTTCGACAAATGCACCGTTCAAAGATATTTTCTATAATAAATAGCAGGGAATAATTGTCCTTGATGGATATTTGAATCTTTTTAAATAGTTAAAATCACCATTTCAATCAATTCAATCAATGGTTGAAATCACGACTCTAATGGCCTATTTTTAAATATTTATTATATGCTGTCACGATTAGTGTTCTTTCAATATATTCTTCATAGTAACCTCTTTTAAACAAATTGGAATTGTTAGCAAATAAATTTCAACTATTATGACTGGTTAAAAAGTTTAGATTCGGTTATCAAATCAGAATTCAGAAACAGTATCAAACGTTTAATAGAAAAATGGTAAAAGTAGGAAAAATATGAGCTGGCATTTTAATATTTAAAATAGAAAGAAAATAATATTTTAAAAATAGAATCCAAAATTTCAAGTGCAATATGTAATTCAATATCAATAAATACATATACAGATGATAAAAAGATTTTTCTGCACAATCCATGAGGCAAGGCTTAGAACCGACCACTATAGAGGCATGAAAATCCATCCAGACAAAACAAGATCATATGTCCTTTGTAAACATTGCCCTGATGTCCAGCTCACTCCTGGTCACATCCTGGAATGCCCAGCGGTGACCACGAGTATTTTGAAGTTGGGAATGGTTCCGATGAGGAGCGCTTTACAGGAGATTCTGTACAGTCCTGCTGCACCGCTGCTCGCAGCGACTGTGATCAGGACTTTCGGTATAATTTGATGTCACTGCAGATCCATGAACACGAGAACAACAACAAAAAGATTTTTTAATGGTGAATGTTCAGGAAAATGATTTTTAAATTATTTTCTTCTGAAAAATGTAATCATTTAGATACCTAAAAAATTATATTCTAGGCATCAAACATTGTTGTTCACTAAATTTAAATAAATAATTTTTTTAAAAAAAAGCAAAATATGGAAGCAAACAACTCAATTCTCCTTTATCTGAATGTTAGGGACATTTAATCTCGCCTATTGTTTATACTTAATTGTTCCTACACAATGCTGAGTGTTTGTATATTCTTCTTCCTTCGTTAATGCTTCTTAATTATTCATTGCTATCTTCAGTAAGAGTGGATAAAAATGTCATTTAGATCATTAAAACAATGAAACTGGTGGCTTAATTGCTTGCAAAATGCTACGGGGGGAACTTAAAATACCCCAAACAAATTGTCTTTCAACTCGTAATGATAATCATTATCCTCCTAGATTCAACTAAAATACAATAACATACAAGTATTATCGTTCTCCTTGAGTTTTATAACCCTTTCTAGTTTTCCTTTAAAGCGACTTTTAAATTGTGTTATTCAATTAACACTCCGTTCAAGAAATGCCGATTGCAACCTATTTCAACTTCAACAAATTACACAGCAAATTACTTTGTACAGGCAATCAGCAATAACGCATCTATTTGCAAGGCTATGGTAAATATATAAGTGAACAATACAATTTTTCACTCTTGCAAAATGTGCAACTATTTGCGATAGTGTTCGAGGTTTAAATGTAAAAACTATCGTTGGCGCCCAGTGTAATTTATACAAAACCCCTTGGGTGAAATTCCTTACGCCTTTTGCATGGCTACCATTAAGTAAATTACCCTGGGGCACAGAATTATTTATAGTTCATCGATTTTCGGTTCCCTAATCACCTTAACTTTGTCCATTTAAAATCCTCAATGCTCACCATCCCACCCTATTTCACTTCCTTACAAGAAGTTCTAGAAAATTTGGCCCCTCTCTCTCTCTCTCTCTCCCTCTCTTTTAAACTGTTTAACTTGATGTTTAACCTTTTACGTGAAAAGTTCAGTACGAACTTGTCAAATTGTTGCAGAGAATCTAATTTAAAATTGTAATGTTTGCCTTTCTTTATTTTTTGGGGTTTGTTTTTAACTTTCATTCCGCCGCTAATTTCCGCCCTTAAATTCTGAGACGTTGAGGAGAGTGAGTGAGGTAAGTTTATTTGCTTTCTTAGAACTATTCTAATGCCCTCCTTCGACGAAATAAAAGCATTTTATATTAACGCCAAGTTATAGAGAAGTGATGCGAAAGCGAATTCCTCGAGATAGAGGGAACCTATTTATGCGTGAACAGTGTGTGCTTTTTCGCTTCCATTGCCTTGCAGCAATTACCTCCAGAGTTTTTCGTGATTATTTTGGATCCAAGTGGAAATATTTTGGTCGGCGGTAATTAATGTTACTGGGAATTAATCGCAAGAGATGGTAAAAATTACATTTCCACTATTTATTATTTTTAATGCTTTACTCAGTTGTGTTCTATTAGTGAGCGAAGTTTCTGGCACTCGCATGATATTTTGTGAAAGGTAGCAAAATAACGGCATAGTATTTCAGGGAAATCATATTTAGATGAAAATTTAAGTATTGAAACATGGTTTCGAGAGTTTTCGCTGTTTATTTCTTTTAAAGGTTTCTTTTTTTCTATGTTTTTCGAATCAAAAGGGTTTCAGAAGTTTATATAGATACCATGAAAGATTTCAGAGCGAAAACGTGATATTGTAGCATTCATTATTCATGGTTAGGCGTCCCGGGTTCGACTCCCGGTTAGGGAATGGCTGTTCTTCTATGTTCTATCTGTGAGGCGTGTGAATGTACCCACCTGTAAAAAAAGGGGTTGTGGTAGCGAATGCAGGGGATGAATAGCTATAACATACTCTTGGCCCTAGTTGGCGCTACTTCGAAACAAGAGACGAAACTTAAATCCGCTGATGCATCAGCGGGCTTGTCCATGGTACGTGCAATTAGTAACAACAGCAACATGATTCTGTTAAGAAATGAAGTTTAGAATTATAATTGTTTAACATGAATTATATTTTTAATTAAATCAATTGTTTTTCGATTGTTTATTATACCTATCTGTCAAACATATCAAACAAGAAATGACAACTTTACACGTTTCTGCAGTTTAATTTATTTACGCATGAAGCGTTTGCTGCTTTTTTAAGGACATTTTATGTTACTTGGAGAAGTGTTTTGGTCTCGAGATCAGAAAATTAGTGATTGTATAAATAATTTTCCAAAATATCCATTATTTTCCAAAATTAATGCATGCCATCATGCGTGGCATATATCTTAATATTATATCCTTATATTAATAGCGTACAAGATTTAGCAACAGAGTTTAGAACTATAATTGTCTAACTGGAATTATTGTTCCGATTACTTATTATGTTTATTTGACAAATATATTAAATATGAAATGAGAACCATTAATGTTCCTGCAGATTAATTTATTTACGCAGTAAACAATTACTGCTTTTTAAGAACATTTTATGGTGTTTGGAAAAGCATTTTGGTCTCAAGATCGGAAGATTAGAAATTCTATATATTATTTTTTAACCTTCATATAAATAAATAAAGATACTAATGTATGACTCTAAAATTGGAATTTTCTAATTCGGGAAATTGTTAAAGCTAAAGATTAATATAATTTTGAATATTGAATATTTGACAAACTATTTATTTTGTAAGCGAGAAAGTAAAGAACAGTAAATGACTTTTTGATTAAACATATATCAAAGAAGAGTTTTGAAAATTAATATATCAAGTAGCGAAAGAAAAGAAAAATATAAGTAATTTAATGCTTCCATTTTTACTGAAATAATTCAAACTAAGTTATCAAAAGATGGTTCAAAATTAATTAACTTTAATGCATGTAAAACAAAGTAACAATATATAAATCTCGCATTTAAAGAAAACTTCATTTTTGACGAATTCATTAACTCATACCTGTTTAAATCTTTTTTCTTCAGAAATACGTTTTCTGAATATTTGAAGAGATAATATAAAATTTTTAAAGAAAACCTTAACTTTCTTTTTAAATATCTAAGAGATCCAAATGAATGTCTGAAAATTCATTTGGCTAAGAAGTCATTTTTTTCGCAATGTATCTTTCATCCCTCCGAAACCCTTAATGAAATCTTTTTTTAAATTTATCTTATTTTTCCTTTCTTATCCTTAAGTCATAATCCTGGGCAGAATTCTTGAAATTGAATGCCTCATTGTGATAAAATTAATTAAAAACCTTTCAAGGGCTGGTGATTGAAATTTTGTGAGGCGAATGTGATTAAAACTATGATAGAATATTGATGGTCGGTCCCCACTCTTCTGAAGTGCTGCAATGAGTATGGGAATGCATGAGGCTCTGGGAAAAGTATTTGCGTTGAACGAAGTCTTTTCAATTTAATAATGATTGGAAAACATTAATTTTTGATTAGGTGAAATGATTTCAGATTAATTCATGATTAACGAAGTCCCATTTTGTATTTATCTCAAGGAAATTAGATAAACATAAATAATGGAGGATTCTAAAGAGAATTGAATAAAGGTGATTGTTTGCAAAGAGAAAATCGGAGGTTTGAAATAATTTAATTTTGGTCGTCTTTTAATGAACTGATTGCAGCGTGTTTAAAAGATAATAAGTATCAGTTCATTAAGATTTATGTTTTAAAAATTGATGTAGTTTTCGTATGATGTCACAGATTAAAAGTCTAGTTTCGTAATCAATTGTAATATTGTAGTGATATAGTGACAGACTTTTGGTTTTGTAGCCGGAGGGTTAAGAATTCGAGAGTTCATTTAATGGTTAAAGATTGATTGCCGGCGTTCTGGCATAGGGAGAGCGCGTATTCCCCTCAATAGGGCGTACCAGATTTGAATAATGAAAGGATTTTATTGTTGAAGGATTTTATGTTTTTGAGCATTGAGTTTTGCAGCGTCGGTTCGCTTTGTTACGTACAGAACTTTTCAAAATTGAAAAAAAAAACGAAGTCCAATGTAGGTATTATCCATTTATCAATGTTATTTATTAATAGAAAAGAAAGAAATATACTATTTAAATGATAGTTATTATGATATTTCTTGAATTATTGCGCCTGCTTTCTGGCACAAAGGTAGCGTGTCATCCTCGTGTTCTGGGATTACTGGGTTCGGGTCCCGGATCGAGCATGGTTGTTCTTCTGTTTTGCTATCTGTGAGTTCTGCGAATATTCCACCCTTTAAAAGTGGAATGTGCAAGCGAATTTGATGCTTGATTAACAAATATCGTACTCTTGGCCTAATACAAAACAAGAGACACTGATTAGCCTTAAATCCTGACTACCTCCGAGCTAATCCATAGTAAATGTCATAAGAAACAACACCAACGAAGGCTGTTTGCATGTATTTAATCCTCTGGTACATTATGGATCCCGAAATCCCCCTTGGTGTAGAAAAGAAGACTCGGATCCAAAGTCATTTTCAGTATTTGACATGTAGCTCAAAATTAAGACAAGAAAAAAAAACTCATGTAATTAATGAATTGTCAATCATGTTAAACTAAAATAAATTAGTATACCTTTATACTTTTATTCTATTCTATATTATGTATTTTTATAAGCCTCTATTTTATATAAACGCAAATAACTATATAAAGCCAATTTGTTTGCAGCAATCAGTCTGACAATTTTACCATCAATATAGCTGATTAATTGAAAAAGAGCGACACTTGATAACTAGTTTCTAACTTAACAAGAAGTTTTTTTTTATTTGGCAACTGATTTAAATTTTCACATGTCATTAATTTATTAATCAACATTTTGACCATAATATTAAACATTAATATTATTATATTCTCTTAACTATTGAAATTCAGAATAAAATAATTTCTTATAAAACAACCTCTTGATGTTTGTAAAATTAAATATTTTCAAAGGGACGTTGAACTCTAATAGACACTTTTTTGAATTATTCACTTAGAGTTACGAAATTTTTAATGCAAACATATCAAAATGTAACTACGTTTAATTTCTTTTTAAAAACGTTTTAAAACGAAATGTTATTTTTAAAGAAATAAAGTATGTATACTTCTTTAAGATTGCAAAATATTCCAGGTGATTCAATTTTTAATTTTTTTTCTATTATTGTTCCAACATAAATTTATTTGAAATGAAACTAAGATTGATTTGTAAATCCAATGAAATGATAATTTTTAAGAAATATTTTCATGTACAAGTAATGAATATCATAACTAAAACTTGACTATTAACTATCTGAAAAACCCACGCAATATGAAATACATACTCCATTTTCTTTTAGTGTCTACAAGAAATCTTTATTATAAATTCCTTTTAAATGCTATAAAAATTAAGATAATTGTAGAAATTTCAAATATATTTCAATCTAAATATAATATCATTTTGAGAAAAATATTTAAAATATGATATTTAACTCTATACCCTTAAAATATTTATTTTATTAAACAATATACTTTAAAGCACAGTTTTAGTTGAATATAAACGCATATCTTGGTGAGGATGCGATAAAAATAAAATTTCATTATTTCTATCAATTTTTGCTTATTTCAGAGTTCACTTCGTTTATGGAATACAAAATCTAATATATCATGTTGTTTAAAACTTATCTCTTTCAAATTCTACCTGATGAAAATTAAATTTCAGGTTATAGAAAGACATTTTTGAATTTAAATAACATATAGATTTAAATAATTTGAAATAATTTACCATAGCGTTGTGTATTCATGATAATAATCTGTGCAAGATTCAAGATTAATACAAAAATTTGTAAATAGCATCCATAAAATTGAAAATTAGGCCTAAAAGCAAGACTCATTCAAATAAAAATTATTTCTTATTATGAAAAATTATTTGTTTTCTTTATATTAAATTCATTCCTGCATATTTTTAAAGAATAAAACTTTGAATTTCAGAAATCATTCTAAAATTAGACAATAAAAGGTCTTCTTTTGAAAACTTATTCCAAATCCTGTGGATCATTTAAATTATATTTTCCAATTTAGATAACTTTGATATAGTGTTATTCCAAATGACATTAAATCGACTAATTTTCTAGTTAATGCATTAGCCATATAATAAATAAGGCATACATAATTTTGCCTATAAATTAGGCTTTTCTGATCATCATTTTTCGAAATATAAATAAAATACCTTTAATCATGCAAAAGATTTCGATGACCTCTGAGGGAGTAAAAGATAGGAAATATGCCAAAATTTCTAAAAATTATAAAGACATTCTTTAAAAAAAAGGCAGATTTTCGGTATTGAATATTGTATCGACATTCGATTATAATATGACAACTTCTTGATGTGAGATGTGTCATAGAACAGCTTTCATGTATATTCATGCAAAACATTTTGCCTCTTTACATATGACCAACAGCTCGCCGTTTGTTACTACTAAATTTAAATTTTAGAAAATCAGAGCTTTTCTATTAAATATATATAAACATTTTTAAGACACTGAGTTTATCTTAAAAATTTCGTTTATTTATTATTTTTTAATATATTTTCGCACTATTTTTGTAAGTTCAAAAATTTTAAACCCGCGATCTGAAATATTTGTGCCGGCATCCTGGTACAGTGGTAGCGCGCCTTTCTTTTGATCTGGGCGTCCCGGGTTCGAATCCTGGCAAGAGAATGGTTGGTCTATGTTCTATCTGAGAGTCGCGTGAATGTGACTCTCTTTAAAAAGGGGTTGTGCAAGCGAATGTGATGATTATACTGATAAGTCGTACTCTTGGTCCTAGTTGGCGTTGCTTCGAAAACAAAAGACGCTCATTCGGCTTAAAATTGCTGATAGCCGTAACAAGTGCTATTAGTAACAACAATATTTGTTTGGCTAATTTTGCATGATTGAGACACATATAATTGACTTCACGTCTTTCGGATTCAGGGATGCTCGATTTAAGCATTTCTGATTCGAGTTCTTTCAGTATCCCAACTCTGGAATCCTCCTAAATTCCATAAAGGCTATTATTACACCACTAGATTGCAACATTTTAACTGCACTTTCCCCAATTTCCCTCTCATGAAAGGCGTAGGACGCACTAATCGGTTTTTGATGGAAAGTGCCGATTTTCAATAACTTGATTATTTCTGTAGTTCACATTCTGTAAGAACACCCCACAACAATGGAATGAAATTTCTCCGTATTGGACTCCATCTAAACTCCATTCAGAAACAGCCGTCATCTGCAAACACCACTCCCCACCCTCTCTTTCCCATACCACACACACTATCATTATGCCTTTCTCTCCCCTACCTAAAAGAGCACACACATCATTACTACAAAGACTTCCGACACCACTACATACCGAAACATTTCCAATATCCTAGATGCTTCCACAGCATTTGATGTCGCTGCTGATACAGTTGTAGGCAGCAGTGCGAGCTCGCACTCCCGCTTCCTCAATGGGCGGCACCATGGTGCGTGATCACATCATGTTCCTGTCCTTATCTGGAAACAGGTTGGTTGCATCCTACCGCTGCTGAGTAATATCAGAGGGGATAACTAACTGATCCCGTTATCACGTGACTCCGCAGAAAGGGGTTTCAGGAGAAAATGTGGTCATTAAATGGGGAAGAGGTATTATGGAGCGAAGAGTTTTGGGATGATTGCTTGACTTTGATGTGACACCCTATCAAGTACTTAACGAGGTTATGGGCGTGTTGGAGAATACTATGCATAGAAAGGAGAGATACACGTGGCTCAATAGAATCTAATTTATTGCCGATTTAGTAGATACATGCAGCTATTCTCTAAGAATTTAATTTCACCCAACTGGCGGGGGTGTACTTGTATCTGGCAACTTAAAAACACTAACTTTTAATGAGATTCCTTTTATGACACTGTTAAAAGATTTTATAGAAGAATAACTTTATTATTCTAAAAAAAGCTATCACTGAGCACGAAATTGACACTCCTTTCAATCTTTATTATAAATAAAATAATAAATCACATGATAAAAAATACTAATAATCGGAATTTCAACTGTCGATGTGACTTTAAAAATGCCAAAATTAAAGTACTGAGAATTCTATAATGAAATGCGTAGAATGGCGACATCCTCGGACAGAAGTAGTACATCTTCCTCGTGATTTGGGTGCCCCAATCAGGGCATGGTTATTCTTCTGTGTTCTATCTGTGAAGTGTGTGAATGCCCCCCCCTTAAAAGGGGGCAGTGCAAGCGGATCTGATGTGTGTGTGTCATCCTCATTTGAGCTAGAAGTCAGGCTTCTGCTCTCAGATGCTCAGAGGTCCATACCCTCAGAAGCTACTGCACCACTCTTTTCCGTTGTAAAAGTGATGCCTCATCATCATCAATACGTGGAATAGGCATAGAATTGGTAAAAAGTAAGTTGAAAGATTTAATATATCTCCATCTTAATAAGGATTGATTCGATCATTATCACTAGTTAATTATAAATTTGTCAACGTCGTTCAGTAAGTATCATTAAAAAATAAATTTGATAGATATTGACATAATACTCAAAGAGCGGATTTAATTTCTCATTTTACAATTTGAAAGAGAAAAAAGGAGGATATCTACTCTATATCATTACACGATACATAACGATATATAACAGCATGGAATTAATAAAATGAAAGTTACAGTTACGATTACTATGAATCTGTTAATATCAAATGAATTAGCATCTTTCTATAAAGCGTTTTGACATCAAATTGCGTATCTGCAGGTAGTTTAGGAAGTTACATTTTCTTTTCTGTCAATTCTAAAGGTTTGAGATTTTTATACTAATGAATAATTCAATATGGAAATGCACTTTTTATCTGAATCAACCATAATTCCTTTAGGATCGCAGATTCTTGTTTGGGACATTTTCACCGAATAAAAGGAGAAGAAATAAGTTTAACAACATATTTAATACTTTTTCTCGAAATTACCAAACTTCAATTATTATATTTTAAAATTTTAAACAGAGTTGAATATTTTGCATTTTTCCATAAAAAATAGCGCTTAAACAAATATACTACAATTTTTCGATCTTTATTTCTCTTTTGTTTTGAATTATTTTTATACTTTTCAGGGAGAATAATGAATTCTCTTTAATCGATTGACAAAGCATAATTCATAATCTTTTCAAAAAGGATATTATTTATATCAAGATCTTCTGCATTAAGCAAACGTAGTTATTAAAGTGATTCATTAGCCAATGGAACTGCATTTGGTAATCACTTCATTAAATAAACTTCAGCAAACAGAAAACAAAAAAATGTGTAGTCCTTATCAGAAATTCTTCTTTGCTAAGTAATAAAATAAATTGTAAAGTTAGAAGACAAGAGAGAAAAACAAGAGATAACACAGAGTTATAACTAATAAAGTGGAGAAATAAGAAAATGAGACACGGTAAAAAAACAGTTTTATTCCATAATGATTTTATTTGCGTTAATACTTTTAGATAAAAGGTCACCTTTGTTTTTTTCTTTTAAATCAATATTTTATGTATAGTATAAAATAATTATTAGAAGAGTCAACATATTTATTATAAATAAAGCCTATCCTTATTGGCTCTTTTCCAAATATTATCCATTCCGAATTATCATATATTCCATAATCGAATGATCTAACATTTCGATTTTGATGCTATGTTCGTAAATTTCGATCTTCAAAATCTTACTTTTCACAGTATCAATGAAAGAAAAATAATACTAGCAAATATTCCAGGGACAAAACAATTGAATTAATAAGAGATCATTGTAATTTATTTTTCTAAGGTAATTTATATATGAACATCGTAAATACTTTCAAGTAAGATACAAAATTAACGGTGTTAAATTGCTGTATATAAAAAGGTAACATTCAAACACGCTTTGCACTGTTTGTTTAAGAAACATTCTGATTTTCTGTTTTGGAATGGATTAAGTATTTCTGATAGAAGGAATTTTTTGGAAACATAAAGGATAATAAGTTGCATGTACTAATAAATAGGAACAAAACAAAACTTGCACTTTTTTTTTTTAAATTTTAAATGAAGTAGCTTTCAAAAAATATAAGCTTTTAGTTAATGCATTTTCTACATTTATTTATATTGTCACAGGTTTTAAAACTGGAAAAAAAATCATAAACTTTCTAACAAATCTTTATAAAAACAGATTTTTAACACACATGTTGATCTCTTGTACTCTTTATAATTTCTATTTAAACATTTTAAAGTTATGTATATTTTTAATATTTTTAAAGAACAGGCTTTATTTTTTGTTATTTATAGTAAAATGCAAATAATATTTTGATACTAAAAATATAATTTCATGATAAATTCGGAAAATAAAAAGCAAACCTCAGTAACAATGATTCGATTCTTCTTTTTTCTTGATTTTTTATTTATTCAAAAAACTGGTTTGAAGGAAGGAAATAAAAAATGGTAACTCAGAACGAGCCATTCATCATATATATGGACGTCAAAGGTAAATTATTGTAAATAACAATTTTAATACTTTATAATAGAGCAAAAGTAGATTCAGAAACCAATTTATCTTTGCTGTACTTTTATCTTTGAATTGTCTACTTACTTCAATAAATGACTGTGGATAATGTTATTATTCCTACCTATTTCGCCTTTAAAGTTCAAAATAATAAAAAAAAGCATTAAATATATCAAAAAGAATAAAACTGAATTTACAATGAAATGTCTTTGATGTACAGGTAATAAAAAATACAACTTGTATCGATTTTAGTATGTCATTTTTACAATTATGAAAATATTTTTTTTCAATTTTGGTAATAAAATGAAAGATGTATATGATCAAAATAAATAAAAGTAAATGAAATTCTAAAAGAAATAGCAATACTATATCAATGCCTATTTCGTTTAATCTCGGCTTATTATATGTATGAGGAGAAAAGTTATAGCGTTCTCATTTGGTAACCATTCGCATTCGTGGTTGTTACGTCCTAATAGAATATTCAACAACGCGACGTTGCCATCATCAATAGTTAAATAATGGCGTTTGAACTGCGCTGAGTCTCCTCTCAGCATCAAAGCCGGAATAAATATAATTTTCCCTGTCCCTCTCGAAATCCTTTTGCGAAATGCTAGTTATGGAAAATTCATGATCTCTTTGTTGTGTAACCAGCCACGACGTTCCGGGGACGAAACCAGCAAGTAATTCCTTCTGAAGGCCCCCGTCTCTGCAGCGAACGACATTTGGACTTCCTCTTCTTTACAAAGTGCAGGTATAAAATCCCATTTCTACCGTCTGCCTGTTGCCGTGATTCGTTTGCATTTTCCGTTTGGCGCTCGAGAAAGAGTTAATTAGGAGTATTGTGTACCAAGCAGTCGGTGGATTTCTGGGGTGGGCAGATACTGCTGAATGGTACTGCAGCCCCACCCCTCGCCGTTTCTGCTCGGTCATTCGCTTGCTAGTTCATTCAGTGAAATTTTCTAATCACATTTTGGAATACATTTAATTCGAAAGATTGGGGTGTCCTTGGTTATGAGAGAAGTTGTCGTTTCTTGGTGATGTATTTAGAATGTAGTAAACCTCGAAAAGCGTCTGTTTATTTCGTGGCAGTAAAATCGGTTCTTTAAATTAACAGCAGAGACTTGCTTCTACCGAGAATTATTAAGTATTATTATTTTGAACCGCCGTTAACCTTATTTGAATAAAGATTTATGCTGTGCTTGCATCTTTAACATCATTTTAGTATTGCCTATCAGATGCTCAGTTTTATATTCGGCCCCCCATACATTCTGTACTTTGTGATAAATAAATGCCTTGTATATATATTGTGTTATCTACATATGCATTGTAATAAATAAATAATTTTAGAAGATATTACAATTTAAGATACATTCCTTAAATAAGAATACATTATTTCTTTTTGAGCAGAAGATATTATTTGAAAAACTATTTAATTAACATAGTGTTATATTAATATATTACTTAATGTATCTGATCTCTCAAACTTTCACAGAAAAAAATCCTTGGTTTGAATATCTGCCAGAAGGTGACCATTGAAAAGGTATTCAGTCCGGATTCATCGAAATTCACTTTTTTGGTTCTTGCTTTAAACTTAATTCTTATTGCTAATTGTTATAGTAAAGCTATATTCGAAAAAAAATATTTATTAATTATTTTTTCCCTTGATTGGAAATTTTATACTTAAAGATTAAAATTGATTAAAATAAATGACAAATATAAATTAAATAAAATACTTCTAAAAGCATGAATTTGTAGAAGATGTTTGAATAAAAACATATCTTAAGAAATAAATGAATTTTCGATGCATTAAGAATCAAAAATTTATAATTTTCCAGTGTACATCAAATAATTCTGAAATTTTGTCGGAAGGTTAAATTTGCTGCTAATGGAGTTCTTAATGAATGAAGTTATCCACTTCTATTTGGCAAATATTGATTTAAGACCTATTATATTATATATATATATATA
>JAOUZG010026054.1:2201949-2227273 GCA_026289955.1 Argiope argentata
TATATATATATATAAAACAGTTTGAAATGCATAATTTCAAGCAAAAATGGTATAAAGATATAAAAAAACATAATTTTAAATGAAAAAAAAATCAATACATTTTGTAATTGTAATTAATTTTCAGAACATTTAAAATATAATCTGTTGAATTCAGAAAATTGAATAAATTTATATACTTATAAAATAAACTTTTTATCTTCTTACTATTAAATGATTTCTAGTTAAATTAATTAATTAAATTACCATTTAAATGATTTATTAATTTAATGTTTCATGTCCTTTTTCTGTTTGCTTTTTTATTCAATTTATTGAAAAAAATGACTTGGTATATAATTTTTACATATTATTAAATGCGAAGCAAAAGCTAGTTAAACGATGAATTGCATTTTGATTCACGAAGTTAAAGATAAAACAAACTCCCTCCCCCTTTCTCTCAACTTCGCAACGATAGATCAGGCCCCTCATGATTTGGTATACAAAAGAGGAGTTTTCTTAGTTGATGGTTACTTTATTATATATAAGTTTGAGAGTGCTCAGAAACCTATTCATCTTTCAAACCATCTGGTTGAACATCTCTAACGAACTAAGTTCGAGCTATAGGTATTCAATTAAATCAATCACACTTAATGAAAGGGGAAGAATTTTGCATTAATACTCAAGTCTCATCAAGCCACTGTAGTTTCGTTGAATGTGTGAATTGGCTACTTCAGAATTGATAAAGTTTTAAAAGGAACATTCATCTTCATTGCTCTGAATAGTGGTGAATTAATTTTAATTCCAATTTAAATAACAATATATTACAAACCCTTAGAAAGTTCAGAAAATATATAAAATTATTTCAGCAATTTTACCTAAATAAAAAGATTTGAATAAATATTTTTTATTATGAACTTATTACTATTGATACTTTTTATGTTTAATTTTCGATTTCGTTTTATTCGACTAAAAAATAGGAAAATAACTAGTACTACGTATTTAAAAGTTTAGGATAGTAAAATTTTGAATATATTAAAACTGAATAATTCTGTAAACAAGAATACATCTGTTTATTATTACAAGAAGATTTTTTCCAAAAAGATTTTAGTAAGTTCAGATAGATTATTTATCATGCACATTTTCCAAGATTCAAATCACATTTAAATTAATATTTTTATTTTATGTGACGGATAACAAAAAAAATTATATTATCGAGTTCAAATGAGAAGGCGAAAATATCAAGGTTTGAAAAATGAAGAACATCTATCAAAGCAAATTGCTATTGCATGCGAATGTCAAATTCAAATCATTACTATAAGGTATACCAAACAAATGTTGCAGTTTTATAATTCTGTAGTTGGCATTCTCATTTAATCCTCTGAAAAGGGCTAGTTTTTTTGGAAACAAAAATTGCCATAGTCATTTTACATATAGAAATCCTATATCTACCACAAATGTATTAGAATTAACAAAAAATAAATATTTTGAAACTTAAGTTGATGAGAGAATTATGTTATTATGCGCTAATTTAACTTTTTCTATCTCAATTAATTAATATAATTAGATTTATTAGAAACAATTTTCAGTTCTTATAAGACAAAATTTGAAAAATGAATTGCCAAAAACCGATGCAGAGTCAAGATTTCACTTGCGGTTTTCTTTATAAGCTTAAGTTAAATATATTTGAATATTTAGTTGATGCTGTTTTAAGACAAAGTTTTTTCAAGTTTAAAAAAATGCTTTTGAACTTGAGAGAATGAATAAAAAGCATTTTATTAACGACTGAAAATTTGAATTAAATATTCATATATATAGCAATAGCGTGAAATAATGGTAGGAACTGAAATGATAAGACATTCGAAAACGAAATAGCAATAATCTTTGAATCATTTGATCATTTAAAGAATTTTCAATGTAAAAA
Organism: Argiope argentata; assembly: GCA_026289955.1. Classification (NCBI taxonomy): domain Eukaryota; kingdom Metazoa; phylum Arthropoda; class Arachnida; order Araneae; family Araneidae; genus Argiope; species Argiope argentata. The sequence continues at coordinate 2,203,847 of JAOUZG010026054.1, forward strand.
GAGAAATTTTTAAAAAAAAAATTATATGTTTGTTTGCATACAAATCATGCCATTTCTGAATTCCTCATAATCTCTATAAATAATATACAAAATTTTCTTTGTATAATATTTTTATGCAATATTTTTTCTTCGTATAATATTTTTATATAACATTTTTATACTGCTTTTTTAAAGGTGAAAAAAACATACAACTAGCGAGTATTAATTATTAAGTGAGTATTAATTTTTGGAGTCCCTCTCACGTGAACGTGTTATTTTTCTTGTCTTCTGATGCCTCAATCGAAAATGTTATAAGCTCTCTTCTATATCGATCTTTTCGATTATCCTAAAAATTATGAAAAGATCATTAAATTCAGTTCCGCACTTGTATATTGTGAGGCTGAATTAGACCTTTTAAAGTCACTTGCATGATACGTTTTCTCATTTTTAAATTTATTTATTCTATACCTCTACATTTTTCCGGTCCCGCGAACCAAAATGCTACAATAAACTATTAAAAAATGACTCTGATTCTGAAATGTAAATTACTGCATTTTAAGCGTTCTTCATTACAATAAAAGAATAATTATATTCAGATTTTAGAGTAAGAGAAAAAGCGATAAATATTACCCTTCTCTTCGTATTATTTTAATTATGCAATTCATTCGACGAACTCGTTTGCTTCATTATATTTTCAGCAGAGTTCTCATTAAATATATATATTTTGTAAATATATATTTATTTGTAAATAATTCAAAAGCAAAAAAAAAAATAATATAGAAGCCGTAGGTAGTTTTCTTGAATAATGAACAAACAAGAACAAAAATAAGGAATAGTTAATTTTTTTGTCATCATATTTTGTATTAAAAAATTTTATTTGCTTTCAAATATTTAAGTTGGCCAACAACAAATATCGGTATCTTCAGGACAATGGCTGGCCTTCAGAATATCGAACAACATCGAGGCGATATATCTTATAGTATTTTGTAATAATAAGGTTGGTACTTTATAATTAAAACCCCTGATGGATTAATCAATTCCGTTCATTAAAAGCAAATTCAAAATTGGAAAAATAAAGACATTTTAAAACCATCTGGTTAATTTCTACATGTTATTCCAGTCTACCTAATTTTATGTAGTTTGTATAGCATATAAGTTGATTATTTTGATTATTGTTACATTCAAACATTTGTTGTTGTTTAAATAATAATATTACATTTTTATCTTTATATTTTCCTATTTTTAAACGTAATGCAATATTTTCGGAATTCTAGATATTGAATAAGTTATTTTCTTATTTGAAGGATGAAAGCTAAATGCACATGCAAACTCACACAATTACATAATTGAATGCACTAAAAAGCATAATGGTTTAATTTAGTTCTTTGTATATGAAAAATTGATTTATATTTATTGCAAAATTCGTTTCAGCTCAACATATGCTATACAAACTTCATTTACAGAATAACTTAAATAAGAATAATTACATGGAACAATACCAATGCTCCACATTTGAGTATTCTATTATTATAACCAACACAACGTGAAACGCTAAATCCAGTAAGCTCACGATATTCTGTTCATGCATGCGTATTAATAATGCGCAGATATATTCATAGCAAGCAATAAATATGATGGATGCTGAAAAGTATACTGCTCATTCGAAAAGCGGTTCAAATTACTATGATACAAATAGTAGTTTACTGCAATAAAGGAGAAATATAACATTATATCAGATTTTTATGTTCCATTGATTTACATTTTATTTTCATTTTATTAGGTTTTAATATCTTACAGTTTGGTTATCTGAATTTAATTAAGATATTTAGAGACTGGAATCAAAAATTTGATACGCAATCTCGCGATATTGGCCACACTTTTATAGTATCACCTCTCCAAGGTTATGACAATTGAAGGTCAAGGGTCGCACACGCGATGCTAGTGTTTGTAGAAGAGTAACATAACCACAATACAAAAGTAATCGTAGATGTTACCTTGCTTATGAAGCTAGAACCAAATTAATATTCCCTCCAGTCAGTTGGAGAAGAGACGAACGATTTTAAAGTGCCAAGCGTTATGGCGAGCGTGTGAATGAGATAGCAAGTGAATGTGTAAGTTGATGTGTCAAGTGATTCTACGGCTTTTGTTTGGGTGCTGCGTCAAGTGTGTCTGATTGTTTTATTTGATAGAGGCGTCAAGTAACTCTGGGGACATTGTTTGGCTGTGTGTCAAGTGTGACGACTTTTCTTGTGGATAGATGGCGCCACGAGAACTGAACGAGTTTGCATGTTTAAGGTAACCATTGTGGCGATTGATGATCTCGGTAAAACTACGACACTAGTTTTGTAGCCAAGTAACATAACCACAATAAAATCATAGGTGTATATCGTAGATGTTATTCGGCTTATGAAGCCAAGGTTTTATGGTGTCACAAGGTAAACAAAACGGTGAAATCAATTTTTGAATCCTCTATTCATCGTTCTCAAAGATACTAATACGCTCTCACTCTTGCCATTTTTCATCAACAACCTTTAGGCGGAAAAATGGAAATAATTTTCGAAAATACTGGCTACTAAAAATTTTCGCAACTCAACATTAAGTGATAATTTAAAAGGAAGCATTCAGCTCAATCCAGTTCACTTCGGCATGTAAAGAAAAATAATCAGGAATATTCACGTTTCACCAAACGTACTAACACAAAATCACTCCACTGAAATTATTTATAGTCTTATATTTAAGATTTGTAAAAAACATTGAAAAAAAAACCGCAAGAGCCTCGACTGAAAAAAAGTAGAAAATTAATTAAACGGACTTGCCAAATTATCATATATTTTCCAAATTGTACTTCTGGGAGCATAAAATCCACCTCTATATTAAAATTAAATAAATAGATGAAAAAAGTAGATAAGAAAATATTTCCACCATTTTTAACTAAAACACATTTTTATCTGATTTAACAAAATAGAGATACATGAAACTGAGGGCAAAACTGGAACTGATAAATGAGTTAAATAAGCTCCTAAAGCATTATCCTTATTATACTATTTTATAAAACAATTTTGAGACTGTACATATATAAATATAAAATTATGAAAAGTTTTTTCTATTTATAAGATCGAAATTTTCTTTGGAAGATAAAATATGAATACATCCGGATGTTGTTGTTATTATTGGACCTTGCAATTAATGAGCAATATTCGACGAGGCATCTATGAGTTTTAAGCATAAAGGAACTTCTCTTGTTTTGAAGTAGTGCCAACTAGGACCAAGTTCACGACTTCGCTAAACACTTATCACAGTCGCTTGGAAGCCCTTTGTTATAGGGAGGGGGGAGGGCACATTCATACATCTTACAGATAGGACAAAGGAAAACAACCAGGGCCGAGCCGGGCCTCGAACCCTGGACGTCCAGATCACGGGGAAGACACGCTACCTCTGTGACAGGACGCCAGTTTATTTTTATGTAACAATCCATCAAACCTATCATATATATGAACTAAAAGAAACCTGCCCTGCATATATGATATCATAGAAATTCTACATTTAAAGATAAGATAGAGATACATCTATATGTTTTTATTCATTGATAAAAATAAAAAAAAATAATAGAATGTATTGGACAAACTAAAAATTATCAGTAATCCCTTCGAATATTTTGTTATTTATTTCTGTATATCAATCCATCAACCCTATCACATTTATGGGTTAAAAGAAACCTGCCCTCCATATATGATATTTTTGAAATTCTCCATTGGAAGATAAAACTGGGAGGCATCGATATATTCCCATTGTACCTGCCCTCAAAATTTAGCTTTCGGTTCAAACCGGAACTGGCAGTCTGCATTTATAGGTGCAGAGCCTACATGATTTACGACACTTTAAACATCCTCCAATCACCTTCTTTTGTTTCCTTTCGTCGCGACCAATGGCAAGTCACAGTTTTACTATCGATCTTTACAGCCTTGAAAGAGAGTAGGGCAAAAAGTTATGGCCACTGGCTCTAAAAGGTAAAAACCTTTCAATATATATATATATATATATATATTTCTTTTTTTTAAAGGAGGTTTCCAATAAAACGGCTTTCTATTTCGTCCCAGAATCTATCGCTTTAAATCACTTTTTTTTACCCTTCTTTGTTTCCTTTTCCATTTTGTTTTGATTATTTTGTGACTGGCGCCAAAGTATAATCGATAGCAGAGATATTTCACTTAGTTTTAACGCAACCGCGGGGATTTAAAACATCAAGAGGAAGAGAGAAAGGTTTTAAAAGCTGAGATTATTTAGATGTCATTTTCACCGCCGGATGGAATGGTGCTTCATGGGAAAGTCTTCAAGGAGATCTTTTCGCCTTTTTCGATCTAAAAGTATTTCACTTTAAAAGAAAAATTTCAAAAATCATGCATTAGCCAAAAATATCTTTTTGCTTTTTTAGTCTGAGAGACATCAATAAAATAAAAAATAAATAAAAATAAATCTTTGGAACAACTGCAAACGGAAAAAAAAAATAAAAACAAAAAATGTGGCATTTTAAGGCTAAAGCCATTTTACAGTTTTTTCAAAAGAAAAAAACCCTAGTTAATGTGATAACATTTTAATAAATCTGAAAAATAATCATTTACAGCATTTATAGAGCTTAATAATATTTTATAATTAATATTCCGCAATATATTGATATTTTCAAAAGTATTAGCACTGTCTGATCTTGTTATAAACTCAATCTAACGATAATATTAATGTCTTATTTAAAAGAGTAAAACATATGTATGCTCTGAAATTAATATATTACTTTTTTGATGAGAAATTATGACACATGATATATGCATTATATACACATAATACATGAACATTTTAGGGATTTTTTAAAAATTTTGTTTTATATTTTCTGCATACGATTATTATTTCCTTCCAAAGAGTCACAAAGAAACCAGAAGAACGCAAAACAAATAGAGAGCAATTTTTCAACTACCGAGGAAAGGAACGAAATTTTTTATGTGGATAACATCCAACATCCATATTAATAGTAATATTTAAATAAATGAATTTCAGTTACACTGATGTTTTCTCTATTCAATACAAAAAAACTGATACAAGATTTCTAGAGAACAAAATTGATCTTTTAGTTTATTCCCCCATTTGAATGCGTAAATACATAAGCATGATGTAGTTTTTTTAATGAAGGTGATGTGGTTATTTTTCTACTTCAGAGATCAAAAGGAGGAAAACATTAAAAATTCATTTTATTTAAAGCCTGTCCCCTGTTAACACCACTTAACTTGACTCATTCACTCCGAGTGTTTGAAAATTAAATATGCTTCTAAAAGTATTTCGCAAACTGCATGCTGCATTTCTGAAACTCTCATCATCCATATAATACACCGAAATGTTGGAGTTAGGTTTCGTCTGCATCCAACAAATTTAATAACGGAGTTCGCGCAGCTCATTAGCCTATTGCAGTAGAAACTTTTCGTTAACGAGCAGTTCTACCTTTTCTAATTTACCAGGGATCACCTGGTATTCTTCGAAAATTTTACCTATTCTGTTTAGCATCAAGGTATTGTATACGAAGGTTTAAATCAGTACAATTTTGTTGCCTGACCTGATTTTTCTTACTAATTTTGAATTTGTTTATCGAGAGAATCGTTCATTAAAAATAAAGAAAATAGTTTGAGAAACTCATTAGTCTATTTCAATAGAAACTTTTTCTTTAATGATCTGCTCTACCTTTTGTAATTTATAAAGAATAATCTTGTATTCCTCCGAATCTTCACATATTCTGCTTAACAGAAAAGTGTTGTATTCGTTGATTTAAGCCATTACGTTTTGTTGTTTCAGCTGAAGGTTCTTACTAATTTAACACTGTTTTATCGAGAGAATTATTCATCATAAATAAATAAAGTAGTTTGAGCAACTCAATAAACTATTGCAGAAGAAACTTTTCGTTAATGAGCAGCTCTACCTTTGTAATTTGTAAAGAATCATCTTGTTTCCCTCCGAATCTTCACATGTTCTGCTTTCTGCTTTTGTTTTCGTAGATTTAAACCATTGCAATTTCGATGTATGAGCTGATGATTCATGATAATTTTGAGATGTCTTTTTGTAGGTATCATTATTTATTTAAAAATTATTAACGTAAACTTTTAGTTAACCAGCAGTTCTACCTTTTGTAATTTATCCGGGATAATTTTTTGGGAAACTTTGCTTATTATAATTAGTATAAGGTATTATTATGTTTAGTATAAGGTATTAAAGGTATTGTATTCGTAGATTTAAATCATTTTAATATTGTTATTTAAGTTATTCTGTCTGATTTTGGATTTTTTATCGAAAGTATTAATCAATAAAAAACAAATAAAGTAATTTGAGAAACTCATCAACCTAATGCAATAGAAACTTTTCGTTAGTGAGCAGCTCTACATTTTGTAATCTATATGTGGTCATTTGATATTCCTTTGAATCTTCATCTATTCTGTTAACATCAAATCATTTTATTCGTAGATATAAATCATTGCAGTTTTGTTATTTTAGCAATTGAAAATTCTTTTGCATCGCTGGTTATATCAATCACATACTGCTAACATTGTGCATTTAACAATCTCATTGAAACGGTAATCTTATTTGTGACTTCCCTGATATTATAATATTTATGGCGTAGATCTCATATAACGAAATTAGATTAATTTTTTTCTCAAAAATATTAAAATCCATGCATTGCCAAATTTTTTTATCATCCTTATTATGTGACCATATGGCAAGCGAAATATTTTTGCATACGTACCTAACAGGTGAATATCACAATTGATGGAGAAGTTTTAGTATAAGAATATAGCGATCATATTTCTTTATCTTTAGTAGGTACATCAAACTCGATGATGTACGTTTTTGAACCTTTATAAAGCTACTAAACACTCATCGATAGATATATCTGTCACTGAAAAGCGAATTCTTTGTAAGCAAATAATATTTTCATTCAACTTTCATTCTTAAATTGTTACTGAAAAGTCCTTATCTTAAAATTCATTAGTTCAAGTTTCAGGTCGTGAGTCATTTAATCTCCAAACATTGAGTCAACCAAACGAAATATATCCCAAAAAAGAGATTTAAACTAAAAATTTCTTATTCAAATATTTGTATTTAAAGACTAACATTTGTCGTTCGTTTCTATAATCGAGTGATCAACATTTTAAATACTTATCACATTTTTTATAAATTAAATTATTATTAACATAACTTTGAATGTAAATATTATAACATAAAGTGAGGAATATTTCAATACTTTATATAAACTGTAAAATCCCATGAAATTTTCGTGTGTGCAACATACTGACAAATCAGAATTAATGAACGAAAAGAAATTTTTTCTTGCTTTTTATGTCCGTAAGAAATTAGATCTCATTAATCAGAATTTTCGAAAAATAATAAAAAATTAAAAAGAAAAAAAAATCTTTGTACGCAATTTTTTAATACAATTATTATATACAATATTATACTTCGTTTCCGACAGATTAATTTATTTGAACAGCGTTTAAACCAAAAGGATAATACCTAAACTTATACCTCATTCTCAAAAATCTAAACCGCAGATTATAATTTTGTTAACTTTCAACAAATATCTTAAAATTTGGTAAAAGTATCAGTTATAAGTAAATCAACATTCGGGAATTTATATGAAGTACTTAACTATTTAACTTTTTAAATAGCCGAAATTTAAAAAAAATGTGGTCTTGTATTACCTATTCTTATAGCTTTTACATGATTTTATTCAAATTATTACACTGTTTTTATTATTCAATACTTAACTTAAATTTTTTATGACAATGTTGATTGCTAATTCCTTAGCTTAGTCTACAAATGTTCTTTCCCTTATTAAACCTGACTAAATATACAATAAATATATTCGGACTGTCTATCTTAACTTTGAAAGAATATATCCTTTTGAAATACTACTATAATTTTATAATGCTATATCAACACTATCAAACAATCTGAAATCAAACAGTAAACTTCAAACCAAAGTTTTAAACTGAAATATTGTAAAGATAATCAAAACTTTATGCCTCCCACACCCTCCAGGCTATAAAATAAAAGTTCTTTCAGAGAAGAAAAGGCAGAGAAATAGGAGCAAAGAAAAAGGAAAAGAAAGGTGGTCCCAAGAAAGTAAGCCCAAGTCTTAAAGATAAATATAAGCAGAATCCACGCTCGGCTCTATCCTTCGAAGATTTTGCTTTCTTGGACAGCTTTTGGAGGATTTTGGCTTTCCATCGAACCATGCTCGATTTGAAAGAGAAAGAAAAATGTATCCCCTTTTCGGTTCTTTTGTGTATCTTCTCTTTTTAAGATAGATTTTTCTGACTAGTTCGGTATAAAAATCCGTTCGAACCTCTTGTGTAACATGTCAAAGCTGCACGCGGCTTTAAACTTGTTAAAGGCCATGAATCACTGTTGACGTTCATTGCTTAGGATAGGTGAGACGCAGGAAGAAAAGGAAAAAAGAAAAGTATTTGGCTTAAGAGTGTTTAAAAGTCAATAATATCCTTCTGAAATACGTCACCGTGATTTCAAAGCATTTGAAAGAATTTTTCTGTTGCGCTAAGCAGGAACTGACAGATTAAAAGTTTGGTAGAATTTTATTTCTGAAGAAGTTTAATGTCCTTGGAACATTCAGTTTTGCAAAGTCAGTTCGCTTTGATATGTACAGAACTTTCCAGAATTGGAAAGGAGAAAAAAACAGCCCAAAGTGGGTATCATCCTCTCATCAATGTAATTTATGATGAGAGGATGATGAAAAATACTATTTAAATAATAGTTACAATCATATTTCATTAATTTTTACGCCAGCTTTCTGGCAAATAGGCAATGTGTCTTCCTCGTGTTCTGTGAGTCCCGGTTCGTGCATGGTTGTTCTTCTGTGTGATATGTGTGAATGTGCCCGGCTATGAAAAGGGACTGTGCAAGCCAGTTGATGATTTTGTAGATAAAGTCGTACTCTTGGCCCCAGTTGGCGCTACTTGAAACAAGAGACGCTTATCTTCTGCTTAAAATCTGCTGATGTATCAACGGGGCTTGTCCATGGCAAGTGCCATAAGTAACAACAACATTAATTGTTACAATGTTTTTTTAATTCTTATTAAATTCTTAATATTTTACAAAAAGAGTCATCTAAACTATCTGTACAACATAAAATTTCTTTCTTATGAAACTTTTCTCGTAAGCCTTAAACATTTTCTAATACCAGGAAAAATTAGACATGTTCCATTTTGGGCAGTGAACATTTGATATTAGTATTTCATCTTGAGGATTGGAAGGACGAAAAGGGTAATCATCCATTTAAAAATCTTACTAAGGCATTCAATGTGTAATGTACAATAATATAATCTATATTTTCCTTAATAATTTTTATAAACAATTCGAAGCATCATTTCACCAATACTTTTGAGTTTTATTGCCATTTTCTCTTTTTTCAACAAATTTCTCAAACTGTTTTATTATAAACATCGCATGATATGCCACCGTCTTTTTAACGAATTGAAAGAATAATTTAAACGGAAACGATTTTACTTAAAATTAGAAAATATTTCGATGTAACTGACTTTATATTACCAGAAAAGATATGTATCCTTTACATAAGACACATTTATCAGAATCTTTATAACATATTTTCATTCAGCCCATTTCATACTTTAAAAACATTCTTATAATGTCAAAATCCGTGAACAGGATTTTTAAAGATTAATATTTAACAACAAATGTGTGCTTGCAGCAAGTCCATATATGTTAAATATGGAATTATTCCTTATGTTTTAAACTAAGTACGGAAAGTTTCATTGGGGAACATTGGTTCAGGTTTTACACCAAATATTTGACTATGATTTAACATAATATGAAGTGCGCCAATGTATTTTCAACTATCAGAAGCATTAAATGGATACAGTATAGAAAATGAATCACTTAACATGATACTTTTTCTTGGTAATTTTCTTAATATTTGATTGAGAAAATATCAAAGTTACAGATGATATTTCTAAAACAATAGATCGCAGTTTGATTTGCATTTTGACATCGGCTAAAATTATAGAAGTAAAAAGAAAATCAATTTTTAATAATTAATTTATTCATTCTTAGAATTTATTTTATCCATTTTAATCAATGTAACTTTTTGGGGAATGTTGTTGTGATCTATGTAGGGCGAATTATTCATGCAACAAAAAATAAAAGTTTAATAGTGATGACAAACGTTAACTGATTGAAAGCAATAACCGAAAATCATCAGCAAATGTTTATAATTTTTTTTTTCATAAAGCAATATGTTTCCAATATTAGTTAATATTTAATATTGTTTATAAAAGACCTGAAAAGGATGCGCAGGAAATACTATAGCAGACTTTTTTCAAAACTTTTCGTGGTGTCTTCATTTTATAGTAAGAGAGATAAAAATTAAGTTTATTAATGTTATAAGATACCATTTACTAAACAAAATTAAATGAATATTTACAAAATAAACTCTAAAATTCTTATGTTTAGTTAGAAATTTTTCTTTAAAAAGTTTAGTTTTTAAAAGAAGAAAGCATTCTGAAAGGAATTCGAAACATCGTTCCAAATGACTGTCTTCATTGGATAAGAGGAAAATCTATTTTCCCAATGCCTTGTTTGAATCTCAAGTTCAAGTTTCGAGAATCACATTTCTTTTTTGTTTAATATGTTTGAAGCCTATATTAGCCATTTATATAACGTCTTTGAATCACAATTTCAAGCTGTCAAACAACTTCCTGTTTTACTATATTTAAGCACAAGATGATCAAGAGCCCTAGGTTAAATTGATTGTGCCAGTAAAAAAAAACGCAAATTTTCACCCAGCACGTGTTGAAATTATATAAATCATAGAAAATATATTTAAAAAAACCATATTATTTTAGTATGCAAGATAAAAAAATATCATGAAGTGTATGAAGCGAAAATAATTTAAACATTTCTAAGATAATACTAAAAGGATTTATTCACTTACACAAAACATGCTATAATATTGTTTTAATCTTAAGTATTCGAAGTCAGTTCACAAACAGTAAAGTGTGTAATTTAACAATTATATCGGGATAATTCAAAGAAATCGCTTCTTATAATAAATGTGAGTAAAAATTCATTAAAATTTTTTTTCGTTGAAGGATGCAATTTTAAAACCTTTCATTTTCTTTAAAATAACTTCTTACACATACATCAAGATCTGCGTCAGAAACTAATACACCAATATTAAAAAATTAAATTTATGCTAACAAATTTTTTACTTTAATAAATTTAATTAGAAAACTGATTCTTAATAAGCTGTTTCTCTTGATCTTAATGAGCAATTATATATTTTAAGGAACATAATTCAATAAATGATGCAAAATTTACTGAATTTGATTTAATAGCAAGATATTAAGATTTTTTAAAATCTTTTTTTATTTGAACTTCTTGCTTTATTTTAAAGAACATTGTAAATGGTTTTAATGAAGATATTACAAAAGATTATATGAATAGTCAAAGGCTGTATTTGCAATTAGCAGTGTGACATATATGATGGCTCATGGCAATAATGTGACGAAAATCTTTCTTAAAAGAAAAAAAAAGAAATCTTTCTTCAAGCCCTTTAGATGAAGCTGATGAAAGAAACTCTCTAGAACAAATAACGTTCCCTTTTCTTATTATATCCCAGCAATAAATGAAAAAAAATATTAGAAGGTTGTTTTATTTCCTTTATTTTATGGGAAAATTATCATGTTTAAATCCATTATTAATTCCTATTATCTCCTGGAAATATCACGCACAGTAGTTATAAAGCTTCAAATTAAAAAAAATCAATTAAGAAATCTGAGTCAATTATATTGTTGATACTGTTACGACCAACATTTTCTTGTAAATATTTTCCTGTGTATCTTTAGAATTTTTCCAGAGAGTAGCTTAGTAGTCTGTAGAGACTCATTAATTTTGTTTAAATTCATGATTCTGTGCAAGTGCAGTTTGTTCAAACAACAAAATTTTAAAATCTCAACATAACCTTTTGAACCTGCAACCATACAGTGTATATGAAGCTTTGCCACAAACCAACAAACGAAAATTCGCTATCTCTGTTAGCTTTCCCTCTCCAAACATTGTCTTCTCAAACAAGCCTTTCCGAAAGCTATCTAGAAAGCTTCGGGTGCAATTAAAACTCCGCTTTTATAGTCAAACTCTTAACGGTAGCGTGCCCGAATTCCATCAGCATATGCGCGGACAGCAACAAGAACATGTGAACGATAAACTGTATGACAAAACTTAATTAACGCTGGTCACCAAGGATTTAATCCTGGCGGCCAATCTGATTCATTTAACTAGGCTCTGAGAGACAATAGATTAAGGCACGGCCAAGAAGATCCCAGCCCAAGAGCTGAGTACACAATGGAGCCAATCTTCGTGTCTCAATTGCTGTCCTCGTGAGGGCTGGTTCGATCCGCCAAGTTCTTTGTTCTGCCACGACCTTTCCATGAAGGGGCGTTGAATTAGTTCAATTCATAGAGCTAGGCAAATGAATAAAGCTACACGAAGTAGATATGATGGAAGAGTAAAGGTTCTCCTTAGAGATTTCTAATCATGCATTTTTGTGCTTTATATCTAGGGAACAAAGTATTGTTGCTTAAGACTTTCGTATTATTAAAACATGGAGTGATGCTTCAAGTGTTTTTAATATGAAATGACACTCATATTTGAAAAGGCTTGGTATTATTCATCGCTAGTCATAAGCATTTTAGTGAATGGATAGAATTTACATAAAAGAAATGAGTATCCAATCATTTTCGCTTAAATAACTTTTCTTAAACCACACATCTCTTGAATTCTTGTATCAAAGGCATTTTGTAACAGATAGTGTCTCTGATAGATTTAATAAAATGTTATTACCCTCTTCTTTATTTTTTTAAATTACAGGCTTTGTTTCACATATTTTTTAAAAGTTTGTTTTAGGAATTTTTTAAAGTTTAATACTTTAAAGTATAAGCAATGTCATAAATATACAAATTATACCAATAAACAAATACTTTATTTTAAAAATTAAAAATACCATTTATATGTTTCAGTTTACTTAATCAATAAAACTCCTTTTGCTACAACAATTTTAAACACTATTCTTTGCCATAAGAAATGTATTTTTTCTACAGATTACTTTGTTTATGAAAAAAAGAATGCTCCTTTATTAAATAATATAATCATTCCATATTAAAGAATTAAAAAAAATTAGCTGACAATACGATAAGGGTTCAAGGTTATACACTGTATATTCAGGATTATTATTTGATTATTCTGAAACTTATGTAAAGCGGAACATTTATTGCTCATTTGATATTGCAGTTATTACACTTTTGATATTCGTTAGCATACATACAATTTTGGTTTTATTGCACTTTTGATATTAGTTAACATACATGCAAAATAATATAATTAAAAATTAGTATACAAGGATTAGTTAAACACACTTGGTTAAAAGAAGCATTTCTTTCCCTTTATCAAATTAAGAATTAATGATACAAATTTCGAATGATTTATATAAATCCGGAAAATCAATCAATTAAATAAAGAATTTCAATATTTTATTATATTTGTGCTTCCCAAGTACAGCAACAAGAATGATTTATAAAAGATTGTGCCTTTATCATTCTTTTAACTTAATTAGTAATGCGATATTTATAGTCTTATTTAGTCAGTTTGACGAATTATCAATATAGAAGTCAACAACACAGATATATAGGTTAATAGCTAATTTGCTAAAAGCTTTTGGATCTTCATATTGATTAGGGCGATTGTAAGTGGTGCCAAGCACATGAGTTATAATTTATCTTCATCTTCTTTAATTATCAAGATATACTGTTATAACATGTTCACTGGTTCACTAGAAAAAAAACCCTGGGGGAATGAATTAAAATCATTCAGAAAAAATATCGCTCTTGAAAAAAATAAAAATTTCAGAGCTAAATAAAATTAATGTAATAAAATATTTCTTGTTGTTACTTATGGCACTTCCCCTATTGGAAAAGCCCCCCTCTGATACAGAAACAGATTTAAGATAAAAGGAGCGTCTCTTGCTTTTGATGTGGAGTTTAGGGCCAAGAGTACGATTTAGCTACACACTCATCACATTCGCTTGCAGTCCCTTTTTACAGGGGGCCACAGTCACACATCTCACAGAGTGCTCGCAGAAGAATAACCATGCCCGAACCGGGACTCGAAACCGATACTCTCAGAACACGAGGAAGGCGCGCTACCTCTGCGCCAGAAACTCGGTAAATACTTCTTAAAATAATTATGAGTACTTATCAAGAATTTTAGTTAGGGATACTAAGGATGAATTATCAACACATAACAGTCAATTGTTATATATTGACTATATAAGAATGTTGAAACAGCAGTAAAGTTTGTAATCAATGCCACATTCATTACGACATTATTATACAAAATATAACTCTTTAAGTGCGTTTTCGGAAACATAAAAATACATCTGAAATGAAAAAAGAAATAGAAAACTCACGTTTCCTTCAGATTCTTTAATACAGGGTGTCCAAAAAGTTCCCGTACTGATGATTTGTGAATTTATTTTACAAAAACAACAGGTTTAAAAAGAATTATTTTTATGCCAATGATAAAAAGCACTTTCAACATAAGCAAAAGATACTGAACTTGCATTTATAATAAATGCTCAAAATGTCCACCCCTTTCTTGAAGACAAAGCTGAACTCGTTTGCGCATGTTTTTCGAAACGCGTTTTAACATGCTAGGAGTGATTTCTTGAATCCTTTGGGTTATTGCGATTTTCAAATCATCTATTGTTTGAGGATCACCATCATAAAATTTGTCCTTTAAATATCCCCACAGAAAAAAGTCCGGGATGGCCAGATCAGGGGATCGAGGTAGCAAAAGATTTTTTGAGTTAAGTCGATCGCCGAAAAAAGCTTCAAGCATGTCCATGGTTCCATTACTCGTATGGCAAAATTTAATATACTTGAAAAAAAAATCATGGAAAATGATTTTTTAAATTTGGAGAACGGGAACTTTTTGGACACCCTGTATTTTCAAACAAGAATAAGGGGAAACATATCTGATTTACAAATCTTACTAATTAATATTTAGCTGAACTTAAATATTTTGAATTTCCTTTATATACATTTAGATACAATTTTATTGATTTATACTATATTTTTGAATAAATAAATAAATTTAAAAACATAGTCACATATTAAAAAAACCCACTATTTTAGAAATTAAAAAGTATATTGATAGAATAAAAATATGCTCGTTTTCTACCGGGCAGACGAGGTAGTCAAAATACTAACACATTTCTGAGATGATTATTTCAAATTTTTTTAAAAAACCACTCCATTTAAAAAATTATTACAGATTAACTGTCATTAAAGGATTTTAAATCTCAATGTCTTTTTCGCATTTTAGTTGTGTGCCTTTTTCTAAGAAATACAAGCCCTCGACAATAGTCTGATTCCAGCTGCGAAGCTGCTAAGCATGTTTTAACTAGTAATGCATCAAAAGTATGTTACATAAATGCGTCGTGTAACTAGAATAAATTCAATGATTGCACACAATGATATCGCCCTCGCCAACCTGTTATTATCACAAAGGATAAACTCAGGAACCCAATTACGGTTCCACATAACAATCTGATTCCGAGTATTCCATTTATTCCCTGTTAAAGGCGACACTGAAAGCTTTCCCTACCCATACAGCTTTTGGAAATGGGCCGCAGAAATTTCAACCAATGCGCTCACTATAATTAATAAGCCGAGAGGGGTACAGTGTGGACAACTGGACAGGTGGAGATCAAATTCGGTATCCGGTGCCCTTTGTGTGGTCGGATCTTGGCTATTTCCGAATGATCATTGGCGTCCTTTGTGTGCCCGGTTGGCTGGATTATGCCTCGCAATGGAAACGTCTGAACCGGAGCGTGTCGGGGTGTTGGATTTACCCGGTGCAAGAATTGAATTTTCGAACGGACTGGACAAGAGAAAGTGAAATGTCTCTATTCTTATACAATTTGATGCACTCGAAAATGCATGAAAAATGTATATTAAGAAGAAAAAATATATTTTTCAATGCATACGTTCAGAATAAATGAGTATGTATTATTTTCAGATTTATCACTTCACTTCTTATAGCTAAGTACAATTATTTTAAAAAATGAAAACTACAATCACAAATTTCAAGTTATCATGTGAAACACATACACACACATAATTTATATATATATATATAATTTTCTTAAAAAGCTTGACGAATTTCAAGATGGGGTAAAAAAAACATCGCTATCCTAAATATTAACGCATGCAAAATTTGACAGTTTCGTAACTATTTCAAACCAGTTAAACTCGAATTAATTAAGATAATTCGTAGGTTTTCAGAGAATGAGTAAACTGGAAATCAATTATAACTTTAGTTGGCGATAAATCGCCAATATTTTTAATTATCCTAAAAGTCAAAAATTGATGTCTCAAAAATGATAAAACGCCAATTTGTTGCCTACACATTTTGAGGCTTCAAAAACCTCAAACCAACACAACATCATGTCCTTACATGGTAATAAAAAGTTTTCACTTCAGACCTAAAAATATAAATAAATAGTGATCCTTCAAGAAAATACGAAGGGTAGTTTGGATGTTTAACATGTTCAAAAAAAAAAAAAAGGAAATATACTTTTTAATTTTTTTTTACTTCCACTAAATAAGTTATCCTAAGGATTGTATGTTAAGCTCTATGAAATGGAATTGTTAAGTGAAAATTTTAAGTGAAAATTAAATTAATAAGGGCATTAGTATTCAAGTGTGAATCTAGAATAATATAGAATGTATATCCTGTGTTAATGTATATAAAATGCTTGTGTACCTTATAAAATATTTGGTTTAGATTTTTGCTTTAAGAGAATGTTTTTAATGCTAAAAATATATGCTAGTTAAATATTCTTTTAGAAAGTTACGCACGTACTATTTAAGGTTTCTTTTTTTACTTTTGAGCCCTGATCAGAAGAAGAAAAATACACTGGGACAAGAATTTTTATCTGTCTCTATAAGACTGCAAATTACAAAGCTATTATATTCCATATACACTGTATTTGAACACTACAAGCAAGTCTTCAAACCATCTAGAACTGCTTCCTAAAGTTCTAAATTATAAAATTAAAATTATACCATAATTTTCAGGTGATATGCCATCAGATTATAAAAAAAATAATAACTAAATATTTTAAATACAAAATGACCATTTGAAATTAAAATATTTAAATTTAGTCAAATCTTTATCTATAATGAAAACAAATGTTGGCAAAATATTTATTTTACTATACTATCTAAAGAGTTGTCGGCATTTAATTTATAAATGATCCTCTTTTGTATCATTCTTATTTTCAAAATACAGTTATATTTAAAAAAATGATATTGCGCGGTAGATGTATAAAAAAATTAGTAAAGAATTAAATCAGATGCATGCAATATTTTATTATTTGAACTTTAACTAATGTCCATTGTTCAATAAACTCAATTCCATAACAATTTTAACATTTCCTCCACATATCCTTTATCTCTCTGCGTATATTATAAAACTAAGTTGTTCAATATTTAAAAAAATCATTTTAATATCTTGAATGTTTTATAAAATAGCCTTTTTAGGGAAAAAAATTCTTTGAGTTTCAAATGTAACAAAATAAATTCTCTTGCATGTTCTTCGAAGTCTGTGACTTATAAATTGCTATGATCAGATATTTTTACTGTGAAAAATCGTATTTGTTTTAAATTCGCGCCTTAACTTATATTATTGTTTCATTTGAAATTTATAATAACTATATGTAATTTTTTATAAATTATTTTGTGAAGCAAAAACTATACTCTGCAACCACAATTTGGGATTAAAATTCTAATTAACAAAGTGTAAACATAACAAAGTGCAACTATATCTAACCGATTTAACTGAAATTTACTATTTAAGAAGAGACAGCAAATCAATTAGTCAGGAATTTTAAAAAATGAAATTCCCCTCCTCAGAAGTTATATTGATAATCTGGAGAATTACATCCGAATAGTTCTGTTAAATTATCCATATATGCAATGAAAATAATTTTTGTAAGATGTTAGGTTTAAGTTTGTCATCGTAGGATGCATAAATATATCTCTTTGAAAGAATAATGAGCATTGAGGTATGCATAAGAAATGTAATTGTAACTTAACACGACAGATATTCTGAGAAAATTAATTGTTCGCCAAAGGCAATTAGTATAACAATAATAATAATAGTTAATATAAAATCAACTTTGTTAGTTTAATCAGTTACACTCAGTAGAAGTTATAATTTAATTAACTAATATTAGTATAAAAATTATTAGCTTTGATATTGTTAAATTGTTTTACATGCTAATAAAAGGTTTTGGAATAATTTAAATACATGAATTGTGGTTTACGGAAGAACTATATAATGTCACGGCTGTAGGATATGAAACAATTGAAAAATTATATTTACCGAACCTTCTATACTTTTAAATTTTTTTTCAATATTTTTGAAGTACGAATTAACTAGACTTTTCTTTAAAAAACATATCATGAAGTAAAAATCATCGAATACTTTAGATTATCAAGATTATATAATTACTTTCATTTTAAGTGAATAGTCTTTTATATTATTTATTTTGTGTTATAGCATTTCTGCACTTAATATCTGATAAGAAGGTTTATTGGATTAAAACTCTAGCATAAATTACATGTCTAAAGAAATATTTCAAAAATATGTGAAATTTTTATTGAAACTTTTGAAATAATCAGAGGAATTTTAAATTCACTTCTAATCTTCCACATGATAAAGGATTTCATTGACTTAACTAGGATTATTTCACTAACTTACTTTCTTTAGGAATATTATGTCAGTAATAGTTGCCTGTAAATACTCTATTACCCTTTCATATTACAATTAAAAAGATTTTTGCTTCCTCTTTAGTTGCTTTAAAAGTTTCTTTACAAATATTTAGAGAGGATAATACTTGTTATTGTTTTTCGTAGAAAACTACGTTAGTTTATGCGAGTTTCAAGCACTATATAAATAATTCGAAACTCATATATATATATAAATTTTTACCAACTAATAGAAATCTTAACATTTTATTTTAGGCATACGTTTTATTTTCCAAAAATGCCTCGTAATTTATGTTTTTTTTATATTTCGATATAAAAAATAAAGTATTTTGTAAAATAGGATTTTCTAAGTTGATTCTCAAATATACCATGCGCCAATGCCCAATAATAAAAAGTGAAAGCTAAAATATATAAATATATTCAAAAACCTAAGATTTTTATTAATCTTTCAATCGTGTAATGAAGATAGCTATACAAATGTCATTAAACTCTATTTGGATATTACGACCCATTATTTTATAAAGAGAAACATGAGTTTCTAATAGGCGCGATCTTAATCTAATTGGTCAGTTTATAAACATTTGAACATAAAAACAGCAAAAATTCTCATGCATTTGAACTTTGTTCATTATTTTGCTTCCAAAGTGCCAAATTGGCGATCTTCCATTTTAGGATTGCTCTCATTTTGTAAATGTGCTGCCCATGACAAGCCAGAGCTAGATTTGAACTTCGGACTCGATATACAGCGTTGGTAGTGGGGTGACTTCATACCCCTTCTCTTAGTCAAATAAACCGCATTTTATAACTATACCGCAATTCTTAGCATAATTCTCATTATTATTTTTAGAATTAAATAATAGAGCATTTTAGAATCACAATTTTTTGTGGCATCATTATGCATTTTACTATCTTCTTATATACGAAATATACAAAGATGAACATTAAAATCATTAAATTAGTCTGCATTTTTCAGACATTCCTGAATAAGAAGAAAAAAAGAATTTTGCAACAATCACTGTCTGCTTGTCTGTCCATAAATTCGAGTTTCAAAATACAAATATGGTGTTTTTTAGACTTTTAATAACACATTCGTATATTTATATCGAACTTTCAAGGTAATTCCATCACATAAAATGTCTTCCATTGTAGTTATCAAATGAACATAATAACTACAAAACATAAAGAATTAGATGGAAAAATTTGTTGCACCAGTATCTCATCTGAAGTATAGATTTTGATCCCATTTTGAAATAAGTCTGCAAAGGGTTTATCTGACTGGACTTCCGTATGCAATTCCATGAATGAAATTCTGCAGGTGACATTGTAACGACAGTTTTATTTTCAAGAGGGAAAACTTCCACAGAGCCTGACTAAGGCAAGGGCATACGGGGGCCTATCATAGAGGGTCTCCAAATTGAATAGAAAGCTTATTTTACGTTTTCTTCTTCTTCAATAATGAAGTCCGGTTCTTCATTACTAAAGTAGTGAAGTACAAAGGGGACGCCAAAGATGTTTCTGCCCCGGGCTCCAGTTAGGCTAAGTCGGGCCTTGGGCTTTCATCATACAAATTCGATTTTCTGATATATGTGACCTCATTACGTAGCAGCGGTTAAGCATCAAAATAAGCTACAATAAGGATTCACAAAATATTCATATTTTCTAACTATTATTCGACAATGTCATACAATACAAATTTTATTTGCACATCACTTTTATGGGTGAGAAAATTTTGGGTAGACCATTCCCTTTCATTATTTTCTCTGCATGTTTTGAGTAAAAGTTTATTATTATTATTAATCTCAGATCTATGAACTGTGATAAGATGGTTGTTATCTTTCAACCTTATTTCTTAGACTTTTTGCATAAAGCTGTTGAGTGAATATAGCGAAACATTAATAGTAATATATTCTGTACACTTAATTTCAATTCAAAAACCAACACAGAATACTCTTGAATACAAATTTAACATTCTTTACGTAACATTCCTTATATTCTTATTTTAGTTTAAAGAAAAAAAATTTAATGTCCAATATAAATTTTAAATTATTAATTACAATTCCCTGACTTCCCTCATTGTTTAAATTTCTACACATTATCAATGAAAGAATCAATTTTCTAAAAATCAAATTTAAATTTCCTAACAATAAGTCTGGTATTATCACTATAAGCACTAATCAAAATTGCTTAAAAAAAGAACAAGAAATCTTGTTTCTTTATGGATATATTGATATATTTTCTTGGAAATCTTGAGAATTAAAAAAAGGCTTCTTAGGCATCCAACTTGGAATTACAATAACCGTATATTTTTGTCATTTTTCACTCGAAACAAAAACTATTATTTATAATTTAAATTGAACTATGAAACACAAAGTTCAAAAACTGTTTAAATATTTATTTATTTTTTTACTCCGCTTGCACTGAAGAATAAGTTGCTTTTATAAATAAGTGAAGTTCAAAAACGTAAGATAAAGAAGCATTTTTAAAATAATATCTCATACAACAGGCTAAAATCTAGACACTGCTTATTAATCATTGCTATATAGAATTTCAAATATATGTGAATAATGATGTCTAGGAAAATAATTTTTTCCCAAGCTAACACATACAACATATATCACTCCTTTAAGCCATATATTGAAAATAAATTGCATCTT
This sequence comes from Argiope argentata, assembly GCA_026289955.1. NCBI lineage: Eukaryota > Metazoa > Arthropoda > Arachnida > Araneae > Araneidae > Argiope > Argiope argentata. The sequence continues at coordinate 2,225,376 of JAOUZG010026054.1, forward strand.
CTAACAAAGAAATATTAATTGGTGTATATAATAACGCTGAAAAATCTTTTAAAGTAATTCTGAGCTTCAGATCACAGAAAGAAAAAAATGTATATGATTAATGCATTAGAAATATATTTACTTCCTCGATGCACTAATTTGCTTTTCAGTTATTTTTCATGTAAAATATATGCAAACATTTCAATCATCGTTAACAGGTTATATTTTTCCATGAGCTCTATCAATTGTAAAATGTATTTCATTCTTTCGTAATTTTACAAATAGATCTGGTTTATTTAAAACGTATGTTTTGTTTAATTTATATTCGAAATATTTCTGAAAATTATATTCTTATGGGTAAAAAGGAGTGTGGTTGAAGTATTTCTTTTTTAAGTTATATATAACTATTTTAAGGAAAACACAACATTTTTTGATACAGTAAAATTTTTGTTAACTAAATTACTCTCTGTTTGGGATATTTATCAAGCAGTTATATGCGGATTTTTTTATTACTAACGCTTTCCAACCATATATACTCAGTATACGAATTATATATATATATATATATATATTATATATATATATATATATATATATATATATATATATATTCTACATACGTTTTAATTACATATAACTTTATATATTCGATATATGTTTTTAGTGGATTTTTTATTCGAATTGTGCCTTTTTGTGAGTAAGGTAATGTAAGATCATATAAACCAAGTACTAGACCAAGGTTGTGAGTTTCTATCGAATTTTGAAGAAACTCAATAGATGGGAATGATATCTTACAGAATAGAAACGAATACGAAAACATCAAAAAAGTTTGAACAAGATAGAAAAAAATTGGTGATCATATTTAAAGCCTGAAATAAAGACACAATTTTTTTTAAAGATTTTCGATCTATCTGTCTGTACTTTTACCTTCTATGGTGATTTTTTATTTCCTATACATTTGTTCACAATTTAATTTGTCAATTTTCCCCCTTTTTAGTTGTTAATCTAATTCCCCTGTAATTTCAACCCATAATCACCATTTCTTTCAGTATTCTTGTTCCCTCTATCCAGTTATAACTCTCTCTGGAAATTCCTGAATGCTGTATCGTCTCTCTCTCTCTCTCTCTTTCTTTTTCCTCTAACAATTTTTTCCCTTTCTCTCTCTCTCTTTTTCCCATCTTGTGCTCATCCAACTGGTTAGATAACTTAGCATTATCGGAACCGAGGGCACAAGATGGCGTTACGTAGTTATATAATTTTACCTGCACGTAAAAACGATTATTCAAAAATGTTACAATTTAAACATGCATAATTTTCTCCTTTGATTTATCATCAAGATTGTTTCCTTATTATAATTTGAAACAAGTTTTCGCAAGGGTTGGTTGTCTACTTCTATTATCGTTTGCATTCCTGGAAAAACTTTGATTTTATAAAAAATTGACTTGGAATTTGATTTTTCCCGCAATTGTAGTTTTATATAAAATTTAAATTTTTCAAGAAGGTCGTAAAAAGTGTTTAAAATATATATATTCCATTTTTATGATTCTTATGCCTTAATTTTCACACATATAAACCTAGGCCTACAAAAAATCAAAGATCAATGTCTAGATTCAGGCCAAAGATCAATATTTCGTTTCTACTCTTCAGCAATGCCACACAATACTTGTTTTCTTTAGTATATTGCGAATCACACATTTATCATACGTGGAAGTCTGAACATGAATATGCGTCATGGGATATTTACACATTATCGAAGAACCATGGTTTTATGTGAATGAAGTATCATTATATTATATATCATTATATTACATTTATTATTACATGGATTGCACATTTCTTAGGCAATATACGAGATGGTTTTTAGGAGGCCAACGTTCCTGATTTTTTTTATCAAATATAAAAAATAAATGAGCTTTATA